>RJWT010011302.1:0-18123 GCA_004365215.1 Cuniculus paca
TTACCCATCCACTGCAGAAGGGAGAGGAAAGATATGCCATTTCTATACAATGGAAACCTACTCAACTATAAAGAAAGATAACCTTGAGACTCTTGTAGGTAATTGGATACAACTTGAGAGCACACCTATGGGTGAAAAGGTTCAAAGTCACATGGGTGAACATTGTATTGTCTCCCTAGTATAAGAAAGTGGGGAAATTAGTGGGATCCAAAATACAAAATAGAAATTGTGAAGCTGAAAGGGGAGGAGATGTCTCCAGGGGGAAGGCAATAGCCATTGTTAATCTATAATTCTGTTTTGAAGCCCTGTATTGTTCTTACGGTTCTGTTTAACCAAGTTTTATTGTTTAGTTATCTTTGATTTTATTATATTTGATGGCATGGACAGCTATTGCAAAAATAACAAAATGGATTATAGCAGTCATTATTGTTTTCCTATTATCTTGTTCCAAAGCCTTTATTGCTTTACTTGTTTTCTATTGATTGATTTTATTCTATTTTGCTTTGTTTGATTTTGCTATGTGTGAAAGTCTAAGCAGCCACTTTGAAGATAAGATGCATCAGGATAGCCTCTGTTGTATTCCTGCAGTCTTGTTTGAAGTTCTGTACTGCTTTCATTGTTTTCCTTTGGTTGGTTTGATTCTATTCTGTTTTATTTGACTGTATTATACCTGAGGGCATGAGCAGTTATTTTGAAGGTGACAAGAGGCATTATGGTAGCCATTATTGATTTCCTTTAATCTTGTTATGAGGTCTTGTATCTTGTTCAATATTTTGTTTTGATTGACTTTTGTATTCTATTTTGTTTTGTTTGTTTTTATTATGTTTGATGATATAAACAGCTACTTTGAAGATAACAAGATACATTACGGTAGCCACTGTAGTATTTCAACTGCCTTGTTTTGAAGTCCTGTATTGCTTTCACTGTTTTATATTGTTTGGTTTTATTCTGTTCTGTTGTGTTTGATCTTATTATTCCTTATGGTATGGGAAGTTATTTTGAAAATAGCAAGGGGCAACATGGTAATCATTGTTGGTCTATTTTTGTTTTGTCTTGAAGTCTTGTATGACATTCTTTGCTTTGTTTTGATTGAATGTTCTGTTTTATTTTGTATTTGTTTTATTCTGTTCAAAATAAAAAAAAGAAAGTTTCTGAGTTCTGAGTGTCACATCAGTGGAGAGAAAATGGGGAGAGGTGGTAGCAATAATTCACAAGGGTTAATTCATGGGCAGTTTCAGGCAGTTTCTGTTAGTAAGAAGGGTTTATTACATTTGTTAACATTACATTTGAAGACATCATACAAAGTCTAAAGATGTTTTGGCTTGATAAATGTCTGCAATTACTTTAAGGCAAAGGATCTAAGCATTTTCTAATAATTTGAGGAATTTTGCTTAATTGGTGAATGAGTTATCACTTGCTGTATAACAAATTGCCCCCAATATAGCTGCTTAAAGCAACATGCACTCACAGTTTCTGTGGGTCAGTAATTTGGGTGAAATTTAAAAACTCTGTTCTTTGTGACCTTCTCAAGTCTGGGATGTGGTCTATATGAAGGCTTGATGGAGTAAAGAAATACTTCCAAACTCACTTATGAGATTATTGCTAGGATATTGTCCTCAAAGAATATTGGACTTAAGACCTCAGTACTTTGCAGGTGGTTCAGTGGGAATTACCCTTAATTCTCTGTCATGGAGACCACAATAACATGACAGGTTTTTACCAAGGTTTTTGGAAGTGACATCTGGTCAACTTTGCCACACTGTATTTTATAGACTAGAAGCGATTTACAGGCCCTGCTCATATTCAAGAGGAGGAGATTACACAAGAATGTACATACTAGGAGGTGGGGATCATTGGAGATCCTCTTAGAAACTTTCTACCATACTGGACAATATTTCTTCAATATGTTCCATGTTGCAAATTTGCCTGAGGAATGAGGTAGCTTTTGCATATTCGTACAGAAAGAAAGATTTATGATACTCTAGGAACCTATAATGATCTGCACACTTACATGCTCTGTCCCAATCTTTTTTTTGTATTTCTGTAGAGTTTTCTGTCTATAGAGATTCTGGAACAGTAGCTATTTCTTGAGTTTTACAAGTACATAGTATAAGTATAGATATTTTCATTTCCAGGAGCAGCTATATAACTTGATCGTGTGTAAGAACTGTTGTTCATTTTGCCTGGAAATAAATCCTGTCTATTGAATGTGTGTGTGTGAGGGGATTATTGCAGAAAATGAAGAAATATTCTTTCAATAATCTTGAAGTATTAGTTACAGGATTGTTTTCACTGTTTGAATAATTTTAATAAACCAACATATCTGATGATCTATTAATAGTAGAAATAGATAATGCTACCATTGGGAGAAATATTCTTTCCATTCTGAGTTCAAAGGAAGAACATGGAATTCATGGTGTTGGTGTTTTCCAAAAAGGTAAGTCATTGGACAGATTTTGAATAGTTGTCCTGCTGGGTTTTGGCCAATGTTCTTTAAATGACGCTTCTGTTTATGGTATCTATAGATGGTGTTATCTCTAGGTTTCTCATCTATAGAGAACAGAAAATGTTTTAACTGGTTTACCTAACAGTTCATAATCATATTGATTTATATAGCTTAATTACTTTTTAAGTCATATGGAAATATCTAGTCAAATATCATATATTTTTAAAATGACAATTTTACCTTTTAATATTTTTTACTCCACTAATTCAGACCTCAACCCATATGCAGAAGAGAACCTGTTCTGAAGTCAACTACAGAACTGTTTGAAAGTTTCCTTAAATTTATTTTTTATCTTATTTAGTTTACAATTTTGAATATTTGTGAAAGGAAAGGCCTCTGAAAATGTCTTATGCAATGCTGTCTTCTGGTCTACAGAATATAGCAAAGTTGATGGGATTTTAAAATTTTAACACTGTTGGGTTATTCATATCCTCTGTCTCTCTTTACTGTTTTTGAACAATTAATTTCGTTAACTGGAGCATATTTGTAGTGCAGAACAGTATAAAATAAAAATATTGAATTCAATTGCGTGTATTTTGTCCTGTACTCAAAGTTTAGCAAAATCATTTGGGTTTAAACCAGGTTTTTAATTTGAATTCTATACATCTGACTTAGAGTGCAGAAATGTTAGTATTCTTTTCTAATGAAACCTCTGAGGACAGAGAAGTTCATTTGGATAGTCAGGCATGGTTACCATATGAAATGACAGAAATGGAAACAGTAATTTTTAGGAGGTTACAGAAGCCAGATAAATGCTACATTTGAATTTTGTATATTTTGCAGCCTTGGTATACCAGTTAAAAAAAGCTGACTATTGACTATTTGGTATTTTATCTCCTAAATTGTATAGAGCACCTCTTAAGTATTTTAATATATTTACTTTGTCATAGCAAAAGTCTACTAAATAGACATTGTTATTCTAAATCTATCGATCTATCTACGTACTTATCATCTGTGGATCATCTATCTAGCATTTATCAGAGAAACAAAAAGATTTAGGGTTAGGCCAGGTGCATAAACCTGCAATTCTAGCTCTAATTCTTCCAGAAAGAGAAGAGACTCACATAGACAAACTCCTGACATAGGGAAGAATAAGGCCAGTGATTTATGAACAATGTCTTCAATTTCCAAAAGAAAATAATTGTATTTCCAGGTGTGGTGGTGTACACCGGTAAGCCCAGCACTAGGGAGGCTGAGGCAGGAGGATCTTTTCGAGTTTGAGGCCAGTCTGGGCTACAAAGTGAGTTCAGGACTAGCCTGAACTGCATAGTGAGACCCTGTCTCAAAAAGACAAAAAACCCAAAAACAAAAACAAAAACAAAAAAACAAAAACAATTGTAAGAAGACCCTACAGGTTAATTGCATGGAGACTCAAGTTTAAAGACTTAATACAAAGGCAAACATAATTGCAAATCCTAGGATAACTAAATAAACTCAGCAAGAAGAATTCAACAAAACTCACTAGAGCTAACAATTTGTTGAGGCTGCCTCGTGTGTGGTGTGTGTTTGGATGTGAGGAGCCCAGGGAGTTTGTTGGTCACAATATCCCCAGAAATATTACCAGATGATGGTCTTCAAATGCTCTTGATGAAATCTCTAAAAATCTGAAAGATGATAAGCCTAAATACAATCAGCCTACTGTATCCATTGGTTATGTACCTGTGGGTTCAAAAAACTATGGAAGGCCGGGGATCTAGCTCAATGGCCTAAATGCCTGCCTGGCAAGCATGAGGTCATGAGTTCAATCCCTAGTGCCACAAAAAAAAAAAAAAAAAAAAAAACCTATGGAAGAGAAATAGTAGGAAAAATGCTTTATTTTTAGAAACCTGTACTATGTGGTTAAGACTATGATGGTTGTGTCTGTACTCAACACATACAGATATTTTCTTGCCATTATTTTCCTAAACAATACCATGCAACAGCTCTTTACATTGTATTAGATAGTATAGGTAATCTAGAGGTGATTTAGAACATACAAAAGGATGTGGGTAGTTTATATGCAAGTGCTATGTCATATTATAGAAGAGACTGAGCACCTGCAAATTTGGGGATCAGTGCCAATCAGGTACTAGAACCAATTTTCCATGGATACTGAGGGACAACCACATGTGAAAAAAATACAAAGACAAAAATAAAATATAAAAGCTGAATTTATTTCTTACTATCATAAGGAATACCTGTGTTCCACAATTTTTTTCTGAGCAGAAGAGACAGTTGCTCTTGTAGGAGCTTTTCTGAGTGTGGGGGTTAAGGATTGATAAGTTTCAGAGCATGAGCTGGTTGACATCATCTGTGGAGTTGTAACACTCAGCAAGACTATTCTTGGCTGGCTGACTGGTATGGTTTGTATTTAGATGCCTCCCTTAGAGCCTCAAGCAGTCATAGACGGGGCTTTTTCAGAGATGGCTGGATCTAAAGTGTGTGATTGATTCATGGTACAATGCTAGGATTAAAGGTGCTAGGATTAAGGGTGGGTGATTACTAAATCAATCCACTGACTGGTTTGGTATCACCTTAATGCCAGTAGCCTGGATGTATAAAAGGGACAGAAAGAAACTGGTCTTCCCTCTTATTGCTTTGCTGCCTTCTGCCCACCATGAATGTTTTTTCTCTGTGAGGCCTGTCTGCCATGCCACCCTGCCTTGGAGCCAACCGATTAAGGACTGAAACGTCTCCAAGCTGTGAGGCAAATAAGCCTTTTTCCCTTTAACTTTGGGGGCTGGCTATTTTGTCTCAGGAATGAAAGAAAAGTAACTAAGACATTGGCACTCATTAATTGAAGTGAGTTTATCTGGCTGGGTGATCATCAGATGTGAAGGCTACTCTTACTGGTTGGCATGCAGAAAGGTGCTTCTGAGAAGGATTAGGGTTGGTTGACTGAACAGGCTTAAAACCCATTCTGAAAGGGGAGGAGATGTCTACAGGGGGAAGGCAGTGGCCATTGTTAATCTATTATTCTGTTTTGAAGCCCTGTATTGTTCTCATAGTTCTGTTTAGCTTGGTTTTATTGTTTAGTTATGTTTGATTTTATTATATTTGATGGCATGGACACGTATTGCAAAAATAACAAAATAGATTATAGCAACCATTACTGATTTCCTATTATCTTGTTCCAAAGTCTTTATTGCCTTACTTGTTTTCTTTTGATTGGTTTTAATCTATTCTGTTTTATTTGATTATATTATACCTGAGGGTATGGGCAGTTATTTTGAAGATAACAAGAGGCATTATTGTAGCCATTATTGATTTCCTTTCAACTTGTTTTGAAGTCTTGTATTATGTTCATTGTTTTGTTTTTATTGACTATTCTATTTTGTTTTGTTTGTTTTTATTATGTCTGATGATATAAACAGCTACTTTGAAGATAACAAGATGTATTATAGTAGCCACTGTGGTATTTCAACTGCCTTGTTTTGAAGTCCTGTATTGCTTTCATTGTTTTGTTTTGATTAGTTTTATTCTGTTCTGTTGTGTTTGATTTTATTATGCCTGATGGTATGGAAGTTATTTTGAAGATAGCAAGGGGTAACATGGTAACCATTGTTGCTTTATTTTTATTTTGTTTTGAAGTCTTGTATCACATTCTTTGTTTTGTTTTGATTGAATATTCTGTTTTATTTTGTATTTGCTTTATTCTCTTCAAAATAAAAAAAAACCCATTCTGTCTCTTAGTTCATTGAAAATGAAGGTTTGTGCTAATATCAACTGGAGAATTTTTTATATTCATATCTTGTACTCTGAGTAACTACCTTGAAGATGACAATATGCAATGTATTAGCTATTGTTATTCCTCTATTATTTTGTTATGAAATTCTGTTTTCTTTTTTTCAATAAAAAGAAAAATCCAATCTGGTAGTTCCTTGCTGTTAGAGCTATAGAACAAATAGTCTTTTCCTAAATTTATGGAAATATTTTACTCTCACAATTTGGAACATGCTGGCTCAGATCAAACACAAAATCCTGTGAAGGAGGTGTCTCCAGAGCCTGAAGAATTTTTCTCTTACTCTGAAATACAAAATAGATTTTATTCTACATCTAGAGGGAAAATAGAAACAAGGTGTTTAGGAACACAATACTGATCTCCTGTCTAGAGATGAGTGAGAAATTTCCTCCTTCTTTGGTGTTTTAAGCCTCTATTAGCTTCTACCCAAGCCTTTATTAGCTACTAACTCAAAGGCCTTCACAGACCAGATACAGATCAGACATGATGAGAGGAATTTTAAGTATAATACAGAATTATGTTATAAACAGGAAAATCAAAATTATGTTTAAAAAACTCCACTTACCAAAAATATACATGTGTGAGAACTGTACTTGCTTATGGAAGATGACTATATAATTTATTTCTTAGTATTTTGTTCTATTAAATTATGATCACTTAACCTTCACTGGAAATGCAGGTCATTTTTTTTTCTTCCTCTCTTTTAAAATGTAGAACTAAATTTCATCTATAAAGTAACACTTATTTATAATGCTGGTGTTGAAAGAAAAGATGACTTTCAAGTTCAACTACATCTCATATTAGGCTTTTAAAGAGACTAGGGTTTGGGGACGTACGTGAATGCCCCACAAGGGCGATGGAGTCCCTTTGATGGTGTGATACTGTGAGTCATGAAGGTCGGGGCTATAGCTTTGTTTCTTGTAATTAGCAAGCACCGTTGTTACAGCTTTGCAAGAATCTCAGATTCACGTTAAATGGTTTTTCTCATCACAGGCTGTGAACCTATTCCCGTGCGCTATCTCGAATGGAGCAACATAGAATCTATTATCGCCATCGCCTTTTCTTGCCTGGGCATCCTTGTCACCCTGTTTGTCACACTCATCTTTGTGCTGTACCGGGACACACCTGTGGTGAAATCCTCCAGTCGAGAACTCTGCTACATCATCCTCGCTGGCATCTTCCTCGGCTACGTGTGTCCTTTCACGCTCATCGCCAAACCGACGACCACATCTTGCTACCTCCAGCGGCTGCTAGTTGGCCTGTCCTCTGCCATGTGCTACTCGGCATTAGTGACCAAGACCAATCGCATTGCGCGCATCCTGGCTGGCAGTAAGAAGAAAATCTGCACCCGGAAGCCCAGGTTCATGAGCGCCTGGGCCCAGGTGATTATTGCATCCATTCTGATTAGTGTGCAGCTGACCCTGGTGGTCACCTTGATCATCATGGAGCCCCCCATGCCCATTCTGTCCTACCCGAGTATCAAAGAAGTCTATCTTATCTGCAACACCAGCAACTTGGGGGTGGTGGCCCCTGTGGGCTACAATGGACTCCTCATTATGAGCTGTACCTACTATGCCTTCAAGACCCGTAATGTGCCCGCCAATTTCAACGAGGCCAAATATATTGCCTTCACCATGTACACCACCTGCATCATCTGGCTTGCTTTTGTGCCCATTTACTTTGGGAGCAACTACAAGATCATCACTACGTGCTTTGCAGTGAGCCTAAGTGTAACAGTGGCCCTGGGGTGCATGTTCACTCCCAAAATGTACATCATCATAGCCAAGCCCGAGAGGAATGTCCGCAGTGCCTTCACCACCTCTGATGTAGTCCGCATGCACGTTGGCGATGGCAAGCTGCCCTGCCGCTCCAACACTTTCCTCAACATTTTCCGAAGAAAGAAGCCAGGGGCAGGGAATGCCAAGTGAGTTATTTGACCTGGGTTTGTCTCTTTTCCTATTTCCTTCCTTTCCTTCCACCCTTTTCTTCCTCTTTCTGCTCTTTTTCTTCATCCTCTTCCTTCATATCCTTTTCCTCCTCTTTCTCCCTTTCCTCCTCCCTCTCCTCTTCTCCCTCACCTTTTGTCTTCCTCTTTTCCTTGTCTGTCTCCTATTTGTTAAATTATTTTCCTCTACTTCTGCAAAGCTTTTCTTCCTTCTTAATTTTCTCTCCGTTCTTCAAATCTCATGTCATATTGCAGTAGGACAGAAGAACTAAATGTCCTCTTTGCTTTCATCCCTATGAAAGTGCAAGGAGTCTAGAGCAACAGTGAGCTATGTATATTCTTATTTTTATCTAGAAGTTCAAACTTCATTTCTGCAGGGTTTTGTTTTGTTTTGTTTTTTTTCTGTTTCTGTGGGTTCTTGCTCTAAAGATGATCAACCCACCTCTGGGGTCCAGGTCAATGATGCAAACACTATTTCTAATTCATAGCTTAGACATTGGTTGACAATAGTTTCTGGTTTACTTCTATCATCTGGAACAACACCATTGCTAATCTGGAGTAGAGGACAAGGAAATAAAGCACCTGGTGAAACTGCAGTTCCAAATTGGTTTGCAGCTGTGCAGCAAGCATGTCCTGAAATCAGACCTCTTAAGTATGTTGTCAGAGCTCTCTTATTTATTAAACTTTAATTGATGCTGTAGTGAAGATGTTCTGCAGTGCTCCACATGAATTGGGCTATCCCTGCCACTAGGTCATGTTTTAAATGTTTTCTTAGTCATGAAGTACCAAGGAAAATAAAGAATCAGCAAAGTGATGAGCCCCAAACTTGAGAGTCAGTGTAAGCATTAAAGTTCAGATGATTTATATTCTGGTAATTCTTCTGACTCATTGATCACAACTTTCCTATTTTTTTTTCTTCATTCTGTTTTAAGAAGAAGAATGAGTTAAAATTTTGCATGTGGCCATATTTCTAAGACCCAAGAAAAAAAATTTCATGTAATACAATTTTTTAAATGACATGGATACTTTGAAGTTCTAAAGATAATGGAACTGTTCAAAAGTTTCAACACTAGGATTAATTTTACTGTTTGAAACAATCTTTTAAAAGGGAAAAATGTTAAGAATAATTATAATTCATACATTATGTGTGAGTATGTGTTTGTGTGTGTGTGTATGTGAGTGTGTGTACCTGGAGGTCAAACACTTAGGGCTGAGCAAGCACTCTACCACTGTGCCACACCCTTAGCCTATATATCTAGCTATCTATCTATGTGTAATAGGTATTGTGAAACAGGAAGAAAATGTTCAAGTGAGAATAAGATTTAGGGAAGAGGGAAGAGGAAAGGAAAAAGGGAGGGTAAGAGAATGGAAAAAAAGAAGAATCAAGTTATATCATGCACCAATACAAATTCCCTAAATTGAATGTGATCATTTTGTATACCTAAAATTAATAAACTTAATAAAAAAATTAACAAACAAACAATAGCCCATTAGCCACAGTGTACAGATGTAAAATAGTTTCATGGCAATTTTCATTCAGAGGAAAGGAATGAGAGAAGGCAAAATGAAATGAAGGAAGACACACTTTGAACTGAAAGTCCCCTAGGCAATCAGGTATTCCCTCTGTGGTATCACTTATGAGGGTTGCAGAGGTGCCATCCCACCATCTGGCAGCATCTAACACCACGTGTCTAACTTTTCTGTCTTTATTTTGGTTCTACAGAAACTTCCATATGATTTAGGTCATCAATCATTCCCAAAAGCTTTTCTTTTGAGAATTTAAAGAATTACGCTATATTGTTATGCTATACTGTGTTGCTGGAAAGATCTCTCAGTGGTTTTATGTACATGTGGACATAAGCACTTCTTCTAGAGAGCTGTGACTCATGAGTAGTCCACAGTGCCTAATGCTGACACGAGATGGGCCATTCGATGTTAGGTTAATGATGCTTTTCATCTCCCAAGCAGCCAGACGTTGCTGTACATTTTCACCACCTTCCCACTCCTGAAGTGCTTTCCTTATAAACTAAGAAAATCCCCTAGACTGTTTTCAACTTAGAAATTAATTTCATTTGGGATTTCGTATTTGAGAGAAAAGTCAACCTAATTTAAAATAACTGGATTGGTTGTCTTGACAGGACTGGTGTCACCAGTAAGGTGTTTTAACTATTAACTATCATTTAACATTATCTGATTACAATGCTGAGAAATCTAATTCTAATTGATAATTATAACCTACAACATTCATAGTACAACTTGTAGTTTCTCCAATATGCTCCACATCTGAGTCCACCCAGAGAGGTCAGTTGGGGCTAACTTTCTGGGGAAAACAATAATTTGTTTACTCACTCTTCTCATTTATTCTGCTCTTGTTCTGTTGTGACTCTCTGTGAGACTCTAACTTTAAAATATTACAACAATCTCGGTCCCTTGTTTTTACCTTTTTTTATTGCCATTTTATGCTTTTTTGGTTTATCCCAAAAGTTACAAAATCCCCCAAACAATCTAATATTTTCTGCTGCAATAAAAGTCTAGCAGAGTTGTGCCGACTGAAGTAAGGGGTTGAAAACTCTGCAGAACGCATCACCCGATGAGTTTATTACCATTCTGAATGTGTAGTTTCCTATGTTTATGGTGCATGGAGGGTTTTCAGTAGTGTACATATGTGGCTATAAACACAGAGCAGATGCTATAGTAAAGAGCTTCCAACTGTTGGAATATTGTTCTGAGGAGTTGCAAGTTCAACAGTATTACAGTATTCTCATAACAGACTTTCTGAGATACACAGGAGGGATGATGTTGCATGTTTGTTTTTGCAAAGTTTATTTGAATTTTTTATTTTACTCACAGCCAAATACCTTTTGCAACCAAATGTTTGGCCACTTCCTCTACATTTTCTTTAATATAATTTAGGAAGAATAAAATCAATAAAATCAGTGTTTTGGTTACTTTAGTTATTGAGACTCACAAGTCCTTTTAAATAAAATCCAACCCTGAAACATCAACTGAAGTATAATTGCCTTGACAACTCCATTTTGCTTTGGGTTTTTTTTTTTTTAACATACTTGAATGAGAAAACATTTACACTTAAATTAATTCAAGGTTATCAGAAATTATCTCTCTTTGAAGGAATGGAATAAACATAGAAAACGTTGGCCATACATAGAGAAGCAAGTTATTTAGATCCAAATTATCTTTCACTTCTTTCAGGACAAAATGACTTAATGCTATTTGAGTTAAAAAAATTATAAAATATTATATCACTGGCACCCTTCTTTAAAAAATAATTACATCAATGGCTCAGTGGAAAGCTAACATTTCTACTTATTTTCTGGATAAATAAAGTCATTGAGTGCCAAATAATTTGATGGCTCATAGCACAGAAATGTGAATATACACTCTGGCATTTTGCATCTGATAATGTTTTTAGTTTTGTGTGCAAAACTAATAGCAATTGCAACCCAAACAAGGTATGAGTGTGATACAAGGAAGTAATTTTAAAATACTGGTGAATAGAATACTACTATGTTTCTGCAAATGCTTCTTGAGCATTTGAATATGTTTTTATTGAGCCCAAAAGCTAACTGAGATACTAACTGCTCTGAGGAAGTTTCCAAGTCTCTTCTAGAAAGGTATTTTGTTAGATTTTTGTAAAAACAAATGAGTCTGAAGTCTTGGTTTTTATGCCTGGGTAAGCATTTTGATTGATGTTTCTTCCTTTGATTATAGAGGGAAGCCTAACAGTGAGTCAATCAAATATCATAATGAAATTAGTGGTAACATTTTCTCTTCCCTAACAGGAACTCATTCACTATTCTGATTGTTAAATAAGAAAATCTAGCTATATGAAATTATTTTCCCTTAGTTATATAATATATGGCTTTTAAAAATTATTATAATTATTCATTCAATTTTATAGTAAACATCAGAAGATTTTATTGAAGTGTTTTTCATAAAATTATACCATTTAATAGAAACATTTGTTGTGAATCTAATGTTATGGTCAATATCCTAAGTTTAAACAGTTTTTCTATAAACACAGGTACACTAAAGGTTTCTGTGAAGTTTCATAAGCCTATGTAAGCTTTAGAAGATAAAGTTGATTATGGAAGGACTAATAGATTGAACACTTAAAATTTAAATTTTTAATATTTAAAAACATAAGCCTTCAATTACAGTAGTGGAATGAAAGTTGAACCCAAGACATGCATATGAAAAACATTTCTGTTTCAAACATTAGAATGAGAATACTAGTTATGGAACCTGAAAGAAAGATGAAAAGTAGAATATAACTCACATGATTTGAACCTGGGTGATGGGAAAAATACAGTTACTACAAAGCATAGCAGACCCGGGAATATGGCAAGGAGATGTCACATGGAGTTTCTGACCTAAAATCCTATGAAAGCATCCAAAGAGCAGCACCCACAAGGTACTGAGAAATTCAAGTCTGAAATTCCAAAGGAAGGGTTCTCGTCAGAGTGTTGAAAGTGGCAGAGGGAAGCTATACCTGAGAAAAGAAGAAAATACTAGACAAACACCAGGAATGGTTTCATTTAAGAGATAAAATGAAGGAGGAAGATCTGAAAGCAATAGAGAAAACTTAAAAAAGAAAGAGAGAAAGAGAAAGACCAAGAGAAAAGGAAAGAAAAGAAAGAAAGAAAGAGAAAGAGAAAGAAAGAAAGAACAAACGAACGAACAACAATTGGAAGACATATTATCATGGAACTCAAGAACACTGGATCTTAATCTTTTTGGGAGGGTTGCTATAGCAAAATACCACAGATTAGTGGCCTAAATAACAGAAATTTATTCTCTTACAGTTTGTGAGGCTAGGAGCAGGATGGTAGTATGTCTGCTTCTGAGGGTAACATTCCTTTTGTGTTGCAGAAGGTTAAAAAGGAGTGTGATCACTCTTCTTTCAAGGGCTCTAACCCATCCTAGGAGCCCTTAGAATCCCTGCTAAGCCTCATTACATGCCCCATAGCTCCACCTCCAAATATGATCTCACTGGGGATTGGAAGCTTCATCGCATGAAGAGAAGGTCACAAACATTCCGTCCATAACACGTAATTTTAATGTGCTAGAATTTGGAATCCGTCTTTGGAATCCTAAGGGTAGAGACATTATAATTAACCTGGAGAAGCTTCTGTGGTATAGAACTGGTGAACATTAGACTGCAGTAAGTTGAGTATAGAATGAAATGAAGTTGTTCAGACAGTATTTAAGGAGACTGAGGTAGGAGGAGAGTCCAGTAGAAGAAAACATTAAGTAAATTTGTAACATCTGAGAAAGGAGTCAACAGAGAAAGAACAATTGAAAACGTAAAAGAGAGATCATGTGGGTAATACTAGAAGCCTGACCCAGAGATGTACTATTGTAACAGAGCCATTTGACACTAGCTGACAACTGTGACAATGACATGCCAACTCTAATGATTGTGGAATGTGTATGTTTGACATTGGTTCTCTCAGCTTTATATGTAATGCTTAGCACTGCAAATGTATGAAAAAAAAAAAAAGCAGGGCAGGAACCTACAGGGACTATAATAAAACCCCTAGTATTGATTTTATCTGGTGTCTGGACTTGTAAACATTGTAAAATTTGAGAAGGGATAAAAGACGAAAAGCCTAAAAAACAGGGTGTGATGATCTGGAGGATTTGAAGTCTGTAAAGAGGGGTCATTTGTACAAGGAAGAAGGGTATTATGTGTCCAAAGGAAGACTCAGTTGGGATAAAAATGGTGAATTTGTTTCTCTGTGCTAGAAAATGCTAGAAATCCTTGGATCTCTCTCTAAAGGCCATTCAATCATAATACCGAAGGCTGTCAGCACGAGTGTATTCTGTTTTGCTCCATCTGAAAAACCAGGCCAACGTGCCGTCAGTGACTAAAAGATGTAACATTTTACCATTGCCTAAGGGCACTTTAGGCATAATTTAGGATGAACCTCCTTTTCTAAATAAGTTGCATGTAGAGGAGGATGCTGCTGTGAGAGGTCACCAAGAGAAGCCAAGGGCTCATGCGCAGGGAAGGACAAATGACCTCAGTGTAATGAGGATGGATACAGCTCGCCCCCACGAAGGGTAACAAATTTTCTATCACCACCATTCTCTTGTATTTTTTTTTCTTGTAAATACCACACTCAATCTGCAAATGACACAGAAGCATTTACTTTTAATACTCATGTTTTATGTTTTCAGGTTCTAGACTCAGACCATGGAACCAGATTATGTTGCAACTTCAAAAAGAACATAGTTCATTTTGGATAGAGGTCACTTCTTATGTTCCTTTCAAATTAAAATAAACTCATATGACCAGCACTTACCCAAGTTCTCATTACTGGAATGCCAGGATCATGTCCTGAGACAGAGGAGATGGAGTGAAAGCAAATCTATTTAAAAGACATAAAGGCAAGAAAGTAAAAGATATTAAGACAAGGAAGTAAAGCTCCCATGAGCCAGGAAGGGTTCTGAGTAGGGCACCCATGAAGGCTGTTGGTCTAAGGATTTTAAAGAAAATTAGAAGAGAGCTAGACCATTGTGTAAGCAATATAATCTGTATTCTATAGGAGACTATATTTTTGGGCATCCAGTCTATGCAATGTTCATGCAGTGTCCATGCAGAGCCCATGTATCCCTGAGCCAGTGGCTGCTTGTTCTTGTTCTGGGGAAGTCCCAGATAGCTAGACAGCTGGCAGATGTTCTGGTAAGGTCTCTGAAGGGTCATGACTCAGAAAACTGCATTTTGGACTTTCTAACTCCACTTTGGGGCCACTGTCCCTACTGACTAATGGAATTGTAACTTCTGTTTCACTAATTTCTGTTACAGTCGTTTGTATTTGTGTTAATACTGTATGGTTTATAAATTGAATTTAGGAATATTCTCATATAATTATCCACAATGGCCTAAGGTAGGCACATTCATAACATCGCTGTGCAAATAAAGGGCTTGAAAAGCTCAAGACCGTGTTTATACGAGAAAGAAATAGGACTAAAACCATTAATTTTTGGATAAAATGATTTATTTTCAACTCTAATAGCTCCCTGCCTGTTACCTCATTAATGTATTCATTCATATACCATTATAATAAAATTAGGTACACGAAATAAGAAACAGTATAATGTGGTGACTTGTGTGAGTAAGTAATTTCAGAGTCAGATATTCAAATCATAGACAGGTGACACAAACAGCAGAAATTTATTTCCCACCTTTCAGGAAGCTGAGATATCTGAGATCAGGGTCCCAGTAGTGTTTAATTTTAGTGAGAACCCTTTTCCTGGTTCTCAGATGACCATTTTCCCATATTCTCACATGATATGGGACAAGCAGAGGGGAAGTAAGTTCTAATCTGTACTTCTGTAAGTACACTAATTCCATTTGGAAGAACACCACCCTCATCACCTAACTACCTCACAAAAACCAGCCTCCTGATAGCACACTAGGATAGGATTTTAACATAAGAATTTTGGGAGGCTGCAACACTTAGTCCATAGCCAGTGTTTGTTGAGTTGTTTCTTGCTTTTTGTCACACTACCAGTTCTTTGGCAAATTGCTTAACTTTTATGTATTTAATTATAAAACCTGAATAATAATAGTACTTGCAGGGTTGTTAGTGGGCTCAAATGAGAAAATTTAAATAAAGAGCATAACATGGTACCTATGATAGCATAAAATATTATCTATTGACATTAAAAGTGAAGTTCTTATACTAACATGAAACTCTTCACTACACCTTTAAGTAAGAGTCCTAGAATCTGAGACTGTGCGTGGTCACCTCCAGCTTATCGTATTCATACTGTATAGTAAGGTGAAGCTGCATAGTTTTTGGAAGTGGAGACTGGTGACCGTTACTCAGGGTGAGACACGTGTAAGGGATGATGCCTTGTTAGACTCAGTTTGGCAGCTTGTATATACTTGGCCCTGGCTAACAAAAGATGAGGTCATTTGCATTCCACCATCTGTTCACCTTAGCATCCAGCAAAAAGTGTTATTTACTTACAAGGGAAGCAGACCATGTAAGCTGTGTTTGCAAAGCTGATCCAACAGCAAATATATTGATGGCTTGCAGAATGAAGAATAAAGTACCAGTGGACTTGGAAGCTTTAGATCATGAAAAGAGAAGCTGATAGGCTCATTAATTAGAACTCCAGATGTAAGTTATAAGCACTAATTTAAGATACCCTAAGTGCAAGGAGATGGCACATTTAATTTTTAAAAAATAAGGAATACTATCAGGTAGCTCATGTTACAGGGTTCAGAATAAGTTCTAGGTCACACAGAGGACTGAGCTCCTCGTGAACCAGACTCTACCTTGACTCCTGTCTCCTTACAGGCCTTCTTCATCTTGACCTTCTTCATCTTCTGGATCTTCTTCCTCCATTCCTTGGACCTTCACAATTACTCTAAGGATAACTATGCCAATGCTTCTGGGTTTACATGTTGCTTTATGTATAGAAACTCAAGGAGACTGATTCAATTCCCTCTGCCTACACAGTTCAATACAGAGAAACATTGGCAATGAAGAGGAAGGAAAATTCCACAGCATGTGCACAGGATTTAGTGTGAAAGTATGAGACTATAGCCAACTAAATTTAAAAGTTAGATCTCATATTTTTACCTTTGCTATATAAAGTCCTTACCATAAAATGTTTCTCAGTTGCCTCATAAAAAAGAAAGAAAACAGAAAAACTTTTTTTTCTTGCTTTACTTTATAAAGAAAATAAATAATTAAGACACAGTTTCCTGATTTAATTAAATATACCTAAGTTATAAGCCAACAATAAAAAAATTACTGCTAACACTGTTTAATAGAATAGAAGAAGAAAATCAGGAACTATTTCATCAAATTCAGTCCCCAAAATGTGCCTGTACTTTCACTGTACTTGAAAGGGACACAGGAAACCTCCTGTAGCTAAAGGCAATCTAGTAATTAATGCCTTCTATGTAGATTATCTTCAAGATATAAGAAGAATCAGCTAACAAAATTAGGCCAAGTCCCTATGTGGTACTGATTAAGATGCTGAGAAACAATTGTTGAGAAGAAATTAATAATAGGAGGAAACATTCTCTTTTCTCTAATGTTTCAATTCTAAAAATATACAGTTATCTTGCACCCAGTAAATGCTCTCAAACATTGCAAGAATCGATAAAATCTTCCACTTGATTAAACTTAGTATTGCTCATATGATTTCACTTGGTGGATATGGGGTAGAGAATAGGAAAAGTATTAGTAGTGAAAAGTTATAGAGAACTACATGGTAACTGTACAATAAAAGAAGTGATGACAATGATGCCAGGGTCTGGGAGACAGAGGACAAGGGTTTTTAACAGCCAGGTCTGTGAACTTAACTGTTGACTCTGTCAGTGCTTCATTGCAGAGAATAGTCATATCTGTAAGTTGTTTATAATTCAACACTTCATTTTATATATACATATATTTATTGTATATACACATGCATGCATGCATATATGCATGTGTGTGTAAAGGTAACCATTTTACAAACTGAGAGCAATTTATTGGTGAAGGAGAAAACAGTGTGGTCTGTGACCTCACAGACTGCATGTGGAGTGGAGTGGAGTGGAGTGGAGTGGAGTGGAGTGGAGGAACGGCAATCAGAAGCACAGCAATGGCAGTGGAATGAGGTGAAGTTCTATGAAAAGGAAAGTAGAGGATGCTCAGAAGGCAACTGAGCAGTCTCCAGTGTTGACCTTGAAATCTGGGAAGGAAGAGTGAAAGAAAATCTATGGACGATGGTTCTGATCAACAGTCCAAAGTAGAGGTTAGTAGGAGAGATGGGGTTAAGGCAGAGAAGGTACAGGGAAAGTATTCTTGACAGAGAACTGTGTAAGAAGATATAGAGGCAGGAAAGAAAATATCATATAAAGAAATGAAAAAACTAGTTTTCAATAGGTGTATCAGACAATTTCCTGCTACCATAAAAAAATACCTA
>RJWT010011303.1:0-16051 GCA_004365215.1 Cuniculus paca
CAAAAAAAAAAAAAAAAAAAAAAAAGATAGATAGGCAGGCAGGAAGGAAGACAGGCTGACTGGGGATATAGCTCAGTGAAAAGGCCCTAAATTTAATCCCTAGTACTGAAAAAGAGAATTTAAAATTTTTTAAAGCAAGCAATAAATAACCCACAAATTAAGAGATTTAATAGGCAGAAAGATAAGAGCCAAGATAGTGGCCAAGTCAGAAAACAAGCCTGTTTATGCACGAGCTGGATGTCAGCATCTATCAGATTCTCTCCAGAGCCTCCAGCAGTACTACAGGATAGAATTTGGGCCAGCACGCATAGGCTGTCACCTCCAAATCACTTCAAAAGGGTAGAATACCTATGACAATTTGGGTGTAAAATGCTAGGAAAGCTATTTGCTCCAGCACCAGTAGAATAATATCCTGGCACTGCCGACAGAGGTTTCAGCTTCCTACTGTGTAATGCGGTTCCAGGAAGACAATGGTGCAGGCATGGTGCTTTCATTGATATTGGCTTCAGAGACCAGAATAATGCTTTTAACATCTTGCAAAACCACTGCAAAGGGATAAAACAGGTATCTGAGTTGTCCAAAGAATCTCAGGAAATGGACACTAATCCCAAGCTGGATCTGGACTTAAAGAATAGACCATAAAGTTGACTAATGTGAATATTACAACCAAGAGATGATGCTTCTAAGCTCAGAACTGCAAGGAACTAGAGGTCTAAGTCAGCTCTATTCCAGCCCCAACTGGAGCTGTCACTATCCCCCTCTATCAGTAATCATGTCGCCTCACCAGTCACTCCAGGTCTAACTACAGAGGCAGTGATATAGATATCCTTTCAGGTTGGGATACATTTGCTTCTCTCGTAATATCAGCACCGTCTCCAGTCTCTGAAGCAAAGACTGTCGCACTGGGTCTAGCGCTGCCTCACACTATCGTATTGCAGCCACCAGCTGTGTCGTGATAAATATGATATCACTGGAAGACTTGAAGAAGTAAAATGACCTTGAAAAGATGAAGAAGAAAACACCACCTATGACAATGAAGGAAAAACAAAAGGAAGGAAAATTAAGAAAACACAAAACACTAGAAGATATGCAAAAGGTGGAGCTGGCAAAAAAAAAAGACATTTGAGAATAATCATAATCTCTACACTGAGCCAGTGGATAGTCTTGAAGACTTTATTTGAAGGTCATCAATGAAATGATGACCTTCCAATGCCAATTTGACAACAAAATTGAATACAAGTTGAAGACAGCATCTCTTGATTTGAAAGGACTCAAGAGGTTTGTTAGGGTTAAAAACTTGGTTACTACAAATAAAGAAGTGAAATGAACTGGAAAAGCATTTGATGAAGCTGACTATGGATTTTGACATCTTTTGTGCTTTCTGAAACTTCATTATCTCAGCCACTATATACAGTAACTAAAAATTTCAACATACAGTCTCGCTATCTAACCATGTAATGAAAGATGGAGAAACACAAAGCTTTCATTCCTTCGATTGTAGAGTGATATTTGAGACTTTTAAGTGCCTACCTTTATAGATCATACTTGAGCAACGTATTCAGTCTTATGACCACATATAAGTTAAAATACCTTGCAAGCCATGTGATTACTTTTATTTTTTTTTGAACCAGGAATCGAACTCAGGGCCTTGCACTTGCCAGGCAGGATCTTGTGCTGCTAAGCTGCATCCCCGGCTCTTTTGACTATTTAGATGAAATAGTATTTGTGTCAGGTGTCTGTGGACCATTGTAGGCTATAGTACAATGACTTATTATGGGAACTCCAAAAGGCTTCAGGGAAATTTGAACACTGGACATTTGGTGAAATATTTTGAGGTTTGATAACAGTATTGTAGTTTTTTAAAGAGCTCTGCTTTTTAGGAATACTAAAATACTTTAAGATGTAAGTCAGGCCTGGTGATGCAAGCCTGTAATTCCAGCATTTGAGAGGCTGAGGCAGGAGGATCACTGCGAAGTTCAAGACAGCCTGGGCTACACAGTGATTTCAAGGCCAGCCTGAACTACATAGCGAGACCATGTCTCAAAAAACAAAACAAAAAAAAATACTTTAAGATGAAATAATTAATGATAAAATGTCTGGGATTTGCTTCAAAATAATCTGCAGGGAGGGGGACAGGGAATGTAGATGGAATAAGATCAGCTATAAAATGATAAGCATGGTATTTGAAGATTTATTATACTCTACTCATTAGTACATTAAAATTTTCCATAATAAAAATAAGTGAGGGTTACAAATTTACTCTGGCACCAGTTGTTTGAGCAAGAGTCTAAGTCCCACACCCAAAGTCACAACCTCCTGTAGACAAATGAAGGCCAGATGTCCCAGGCTGGTGCTCTCAAAACTTCAGCAAGAGAGGCTGTCCGTCCCTCGCACGGCGGTGACTGGCTGGCGCGCATGACAGAGATGGAGAGAGGCTGGCTGAACAGGCGCGCTCTCCTGGTGCCTTGGGCCTTCTTGAGAGGGTGGAGGTTACTAATGCCGTAAAGCTTCCCCAATACGCACCTGAGCTGTGGATCACACTTTACTGCCTAGCCACACTCAGCCCCAGGGCTGGCAGTGAGCTTGTCTCAGGGTCCTCACACACTGCCTAGAATTAGCAAGCAGCAGATTTGCATCTTTGTATGGTCCCCACCCTCGCTTTACTGTGGGGCAACACAAAAAATGTGAGCTAAATTCAAATTGTGGCAGAGTGGGTAAGGGAATGCCTCCAAGTTTAGCTTCTCCCTCAATTTTATTGGTATATTTTAGATATACGTAATAACATTCATCATAGGGAATTTGTACCTATACATGATGTATCTTGCTACTTCCCCCCCCCATGGATCCTTTTAAATAAAGCATCTGTGTCAAGCATTCTACTTCCTTCTAAGGAATAGTACTTAGGAAAGGTTCCATGAGCCTCATATTACAGATAAACTGATGCTGAGAGACTAAGCAACTTCCCAAGTGAAGAGCTGGGATTTTCTTACCTCGCAAACCTGTGTTCCGTTTTGCAGCAAGTGATGTTGCTCCTGGGACTCTGCCCAAGAATCCCTCCCAAGAAAAAGGAGCTCTTAGGGCAGGACTGAGAATGTTCATACCCTGCTCCTACCAACTGCCAGCCAACTGCCTTTGTTCTGTCACACTAGATTTGGACAGAGCAAAAGCAACCACTACCATGCTATGCTCTGTCTTCGGTACAAAAAGCTCCTTGCCAGGCCCCCTATCTGTCTGTACAACCATTTCTAGAATCACTCCTATTGCCATCTGCCATCCCCTGGCCACCTAACCTCCGGTCCCACCATACCCCACAACAAGTCAATGCTGCCGGGAACCCAGCAGGGCAGGGCAGCTCCCTTCTTCCTTTGATCACCAGCACAACCTTGATTCTGCTCTATCTCAGGAAGATTGTGCTCGCCAGGCATCTGTGAATTACAGTGGTCACCTTCCAGAACTCGTCTTGTCCTTTGACCTCAGTCTCTTTGACACTTGGCACAGTAGATGCTCTCTCAGGCTCTGCTGTGTGATCTTTAACTCTCATAGCTGCCCAGGACTCTACCTTTTCCCTCCTCCTGTACACTATTTTTTTGTTTTTTTCTTTTCTTTTGTTTTTTGAGGCAGGGTCTCACTATGTAGTTCAGCCTCGTCCTGAACTTTGTAGCCCAGGTTGGCCTTAAACTCACAGCAAGCCTCCTGCTTCAGTCTCCCAAGTGCTGTATTACAAGTGTGTGCACCTGGCCCCCCTGTACACTCTTATGGGACTACTTGCTGCTTCGGATTCTCTAGCATTACCTGATTCCCAGACCTCCCGCTCTAACTGACTCCTGCAGTCCTGTACCCGTACTGTTCCCTCAGCACTTCAGGACCTGGGTGAAATGCCATGCCACATACAATCGCCTTAATGAGAGGGAGCTAACACTGCCCAGGGGAAACTTCAAATAGGCAAGCACAGGAAGAAGGGAGGGCAGGTGAACTTCCTCTCTGCCTCTCCATCAATCCTAGGCCTGGTGTTTCTGTGCAGTCTGTCCAGATGTTTCACACAGGCAGAAGACCAGCTGGGTCCCTGTGAAGCAAAGTGGGCAACTCGCTAAACAACGCTTTTGACTTTTTCTCCTTTCCTTCAGTCTCACTGCTCTAGGACTACACCTTCCAATTAAAGCACTAGCATTTAAATTTTGTCCCAAGTCTGGTTTTCTAAGTAATCTGAATTAAGATGGTAAACTTATTCAACCTATTCCTTCAATCATCACTGATATGCTCCTGACTTCTATCTCCACGGTGGGCTTCCTGCTAAGCTCGAGACTCAGTTGGACCCAACTGCCAAATGAACATCTCCACTCAGACGTTTTCACAGGCACCTCAAATTCACGTCCAGAATGAAGCTCACCATTTTCCTTCTCAACTGTGTGTGTTGGGGGATGCAGAGGTGGAACATACTAAAGGAATCTGTCTCAAGGGAGAGGGAGATGGAGGAGACAGACACTTACTAGTATAAAGCAGTACGGGAGGGGAACATACTGAAGAAGAGAAGGAAGCCTACTGTGTGCCAGGCACAGTGCTTGATGCTTGTGTTAGCTCTTTCAGCCTTCACAAAAAAATCTGTAAGGTATCATTCCCATTCTGTGAATAAGAAAACAGATCTTATTAGAGACCTTACCAAGATATGAAGCAACTGAATCCAAGCATTCCTAGAATAAAGGAAACAGTCTTCAGGGGCCAGATGTGGGGCCGCATGTCTGTGATCTGAGCCTTCAGGAGGCTGAGGTAGGAGGATCGCCAGTCTGAAGCCGGCCTGGATTACATAGTGAATTCAATGTCAGCTTGAACAACATAGCAAGACCTTGTCTCAAACAAACAAAAAAACCTAACCTGTCTTCAGAAAGAAACATCTAATAAGTGATATGGAAGTTTCTTGAGCTGGTAAACACTACAGCTATTTCAAAAAATGAACATGAGGACCGCAGATGTAGCTTAGTGGTAGAGCACTTGCTAGCATGTTCAAGGCCCTGGGTTCAATCCCCAGAATCACAAAAAAAAAAAAATTTCAACTTTATAATGAGATATGGAGACTGGGACAGAGAGGTAGAAAAGAAGAAAGATGACAGTCTCCTCTAATGTCATGAGAAGGGGCCTGAGAAAGCACAGGGTGGCAAGGAAACTGCTAGGTTTCACTAAATTTGGAGCATCAGGCACACTGGAGTAGCCTGATAGGTGGTGAGGTGGGCAGGGCCCAAATCATGCATGGCCTTATGTGCCTTTCTAATGAATATAAAATTTTAAATTCCAGACACTAGGAAGAACCATTTCAGCTTTCACTCCAATTGGACTACTTCAGGATTTAAAGCAGGGAATGACATGGATGAGTGTGCATTCTAGAAAAGTCCCTCTGGCCTCCATGTGAAGAACTAGCTGAAGAAAGGCAACAGAGGCCAAAGTACCCGAGCAAAAAGTTACACACAGTTAGAAGCAGGTGGGAAAAAGAAACAAAAAAAAAAGTGGACAGATTTAGGTTCGCAATGAAGGAAAAATTCGGCAAGGTTGGGTAAATTAGCTCAAGTGAATGAAGGAGAGTCAAAGACCCAGGGTTGTGGCTTGTCATAGCCAGGACACAAGAGATACCAGTTTTGGACACATCAACTCTGAGACAGATACTTGTGGGCACTCACAGGGAGGAAGCCGGCAAATAACTGGATGAGTCTGGGATTCAAAATCAAGGGGTGACAAACTACCAAGGAAAAAAGATGAAACAAACAAACAAAACCCTTATTCCCTTCTCAAAGTGTCTTTAAAGTTGTCCAGTCTTGGCCCTCACTGTCTTGACCACCAATCAGCTGACAGGTCAGCAGCTCGGGCAGGAAGGACAGGAATACAATCCAATCACAGGGGAAGGACAGTGTAGTACAACTCCTTAGCACTAGAGAAGCCAAATTTGGAGAGGTAAGTAAGGTAAAGATTATCTGGAATCAAGACATAGCGACCCGTTAACCAGTTCTGTGGAAACTAAGCCTTAACATCCTAAGGCATCCTTTGTATTTAACAAGTTATATCTTATACATCTAGAATGGTACTCGCCATGTAGCATTCTTGAGAGTATTCAGGAAAATCATTCAAATCACTTTCTCTCAGAACCCCAGTTAAGAAAGGTTGTAGGCATGGAGTGGCAATTGAATGCTACCACATCTCACCACCTTGCCTCGGGGTGTTCTAAATGGAGACTATGACCCTGGGAGCCGCTCTTCCTGCTTGCCCCTTCCCTTCATGAGAAGCTGCTCGAGTGGAGGACCCAGCCCAGACACACAGCTCCACGGAGCCGAGGAATTCTTTCACCATCTGAATCACAGTCCTCTGGGAGTGTGGGCTGGATATTTTTCCCCAAGTGGGCAATGAAAGAGCATACCAAGGAGTCAGCCAACTAAATTAAACTGGAACTAAGTTCTAAAATGATGGGGTACTGCTCACAGGCCCAATGGATCCCAACCGTTGAGGTATTTCAGTAAGTCTAGGTCATGACCCAGAAATCTAAAAAAATTTTTTAAGTAGCTCCCCAACTGTTAATAATTTATAGTGCTATTTGGGAATAGTTTTCACAACTTTCATCCTTTCTTACCAGTTTATTGCTTCGGTTTCCCCTTGTTTAGTAAGTGTTCCTCTAAAAGTCCCCGGGTTTAATAAGCAGACTCTTGTCAGTGAACCAAAGTTGGCTGGAGTGGCAATCACATCAGTATTCCAGCTCTAGAAACTGGACTGAACAACAGTGGAAACACAGCAGGGCTGGCGGAGCTCCCCACCCTGAGTTCTCTGAACTCCCTCAATGAACCTACATACCTACACCGAAGTCTGGCCCTTTTCCCTTGCTCAGAGTAACTTACTGCACGCACGTTTGAGGGGCACGGCACTGTACTGGTCACGACTGAGAGGGACCCTTGAATTTGACACAAGGCTTCCTCGGCACCCCTTCTCCTCCACTCCTGCCCTCAGCCAAATGGCCCAAGCCCACCCTCAACATCACACAGAAAGCACTGAAGCAGAAGTTACTTTAATCAAAGGGTGAAGTCCTCAATCAGGGGGACCTCACTCAACCTTTGGTGGTGGGGGTATCAGCCTACCCCCACATGCCCTGAGGCCCCTCAGGAAAGAGGGAGCAGCTGAAGAGCAAATTAGGGAAAGTGCCTGGGGACAGGAATGGGGCAGGTTGAGGGGCAGGAGTGGCACTCTGACAAGATGGGAGCAGAGCTGAACAGGGAGGGAAGAGTTTTTAGCCCACACGGTTCTACCTAGGGTTGGCTGAGGTGGCTGTGCCTTGGGCCAAGTGGCACCAGGAAGGCTAAGGGTTGAAGGGGACAGTGGCAGAAGGAGTGTTTAGGAGATGAGGCGACTGTGAAGCTGGTACAGCTGCTCCTGGGTCAGCACCAGCCGGTGTCGCTGTCCAAGGCCAGCCGCACATGAGAAGGTCACTTTGCCCATGTAGACTGTGTCATCTTGCTGCTCTTCCTTGGCCTTGGGGTTGGAGAGGAAAGAAGACCCCAGGTCAGGGCCCCCTTAAACTGTGGGCCACTGAAGAGGTCCTGATGCCAGGCAGCCCCTAGGAGACTGAGGCTTCTGAGTTGTTAGGCCACTGTGGCCACATTTTTCAAATTAAAACAGTGGTACACAGCCTCACAAAGGAGTTTTGAGTCATAGTATCAAAAGTCATGGAAGGTACTGTTTTACATGCTCAGATATCAGAGTAGCAAGCAACTGTGAGCAACTGCAAGTCTTACTTGCAAGAAAGACTTGGACCTGTCAGATAAAACAGTGTATGCAGTTGTTGGACGTGAGACTCCAGAGGTCTCTTCAAACTCCAGAGAAGGAAGAGGACCCATCTGTACCCTCCACACTATGCCATCCTCTGCCCCAGGCACCCCTTACCCTGAGGAAGGCTGATGAAGGGAAAGTAGCAAAGTCCGTGGGGACTGTGGCTCCAGGGCGTTGTGATACTGTCTCTTTGAGGACCTCATCCTGGGGAAGGAAAGACAAGAATTCATCTAAGGGATGCTCCCATGATTAGTACAAGACCTCCCTGGTGTCACAGTTACTAATACCAGGAGGACAGGACTACGTCTTCTCTATTACTATGCTTTTGCTCTCACCTCTAACCACATCCCTACTCCAACATCCCTCTTTTAGAGATCCTCATTCTTTAGGACTAAATTCAGCTTCTACTGCCTCTGGAAAGCCAGGCCCAAGCATTCTACCCCACAGTGATTATAGCTCTGACAAGCTGCTGCTTGAATTGCACACCTTAAGATGACCCCCTCCCCATGCATTTTGTTGATAAGAATCTTTTATGTTTGCACCAAGACAGCCACAGTTCCCAAGGCAAAACTTCTGCCTTCCCTTCCACCTTCTCCCCAGTGTGCCATCTACTATGGGGCCGGCCCCCACAGAACTCCAAAGGTGTTTGGCTCTCTCGATGAATGCGCTGAAGTGATCTCAGTAGGGTGGGGAAGGGCAGGGTCTGAGCTGACCTTGAGCTTCTCAATGGTGTCACTCAGGGACTTCAGCTGAGCCACTTGCTCCATAAGCTGGGCCGATGGGCTCTTGGCAGCTGTTAGAAGGGAAAGCTGGTAAGGCCCACCAAGGCCCAGGCTGGCAGCTGAAATGGACTAAGCCAGGAGTGCAGGAAATGAACTCTCATAGAGCAGGCACTTGAGAGACAGTGAGGGAATCAGATAAACTAAACACTGAAGGTAAAGGACACTGCTGGGAAAAGCCTCCATGTGCAGGTACTGCCTGAGCAGGAACTAAATTCCTGGGGGCGGGGAAGGATGTGTTACTGACCTCAGGGATCAGCAGATACATACCAGGGCTGGCGCGAGTGATATCTACTACATGAGTGTGCGTGCTCAGCTGATTTAATGTCTCCAGCAGCTGACTGGTCTTGCGATATAGCGCTCCAGCTGCTAGCTCACTAGCAGGGCCTTCATGGGGTGGGAGGGAAAGCTTTGTAACATGCAGAGGGGGCAGGGCTGCCAAGGATGCCTTCATCTGGGCTCCCTGTGGGAGAAAAAGAGGGTAGTGGTAAGAGATGATGGAAGGCTTCTGCCACGCATGATCAGTGGGACAGGTATGCTCCATCCTCCACCCCAGTTCTCCCTGGGAGCTCCTCACCTTGAGAATGCTGTTCTCATGCTGGAGCTGAGAGATGTGCAGCCTCATGGCAGAGATCTGCTGAAGCAGCAGAGGTGAGTCCTTCACCAGCCCGGGGCCTGGCAAGGACCCTGGAACCTGCCCAGGAGCGCCCCCTGTGGATACCGTAATAAATGTCCTTAGCCCCAGCTAAGGGAAATCTGGGCTTCATGGCTGCTCTTTCCTTTTCCTCATTCCCTCCCACCTCCAATCCTAGCTGCTCCCAAATGGCAGGAAACGGCACCCTGCTCCCCCAGCCCCAACGCCCACCACCCTGGTAAGCCCCAGTCAGGTTGGGTCTCTACCTCGCTGCTGCTCTTCTGTGCTCAGGATAGCCCATGGGAAAGCAGGAAAAGAGAGAGGAGTTAGATAGTTCAGAGGGGGGACATACCAGAGGAATCCTGGACTCGACCTATAGGAAAGCCCTTTGCCTAATCATCCTACCCTCTTTACAACACCGTACCTCTGTTCCTGCCCTTGGGGTAAGAGTAGACACGTGTAGAAAAAGAGAACAAGAGTGAGTGAGGCCATGAATCACGATGTGAGAAGAACGGCAAAGTGAGCGTGCTGGAGGAAGCACCTGAGATGTGGGCTGTTCCTCTCCCCGTCTCTTACTCCATCTCCAAGAAGGGGATGAAGAATGCTCCAGAGAGCGCCATATGCGAGTACCCTTAGTGCTCACCAGCAGCAAAGCTTGGGTTGAGGATGCAAGCACATTCCCTTGTTCCTCTGGTTTCTCCCATTGCTGAGTCAAAGTTTCATGATTTGGAGACGGTTCTTGATTTCAGAACCAGTATTTGTTTAAAGAGACTGTGCTTAAAACAGTACAGGGTGAAAATTCTGAAAACTTCCCCCAAAGAACATGCAGCTGTCTGTACCACAGTAGTCTAACGTCACAAAGGTACCTGGTTACCTCCTAAAAGCAAGTGGCACCAGTAATAGGGACTTTGATGGGAACAAGCAGACGAGACACAGGTGCACTAAGATTGTTATATACATGTATCACCTTCCCACAGTGAATGTAATTTATATACTGCAAACACATACTAAAAAAAAGGAGGAAAAAGAAAAAAAAAACCAGACATAGGACCCATGAAGAAAGTCCAGAGTCCAGGACGATAAGATGTCTTCTGGACGTGAAAAAAGTAACAGTAAGAAACTGAAGGGGAAACAAACTATGGGGTGGGATGAGGACCAAAATGCAGCAGCCACCTCCTTACCCAGAAAACTGGAAACTGGGCCTGAAGCTGTAAAAACTCTAAGAGCCCCATACTGAGAGACTAGGAAAAAGTCACAGTAGAAGCTAGAAGTAAAGCTAGGAGAATTATGCACTGGGAAAAGACAACGACACCATTAAGATGAAGCCATGCGAGCTCAGTGGAGAAACAAGGTGCCAAAACAGAGGGGAAATCAAAAGCAGGTCTCAGGCAAGGCTGGAAAACTTGACTATGGCAGACTGACCACCCTCAAGAACACACAGCTGGGACAGAAATGCCAGATCCCAAAGGGCCAGTCACTAGAGTCCAACTGCCATCAGCATTCTGAATTTCCGTGACAAACTTGGTCACGCCCTACTTTAGTCAGAGAAACTCTGCACATCTTCAGGGCAAGCGAAAACTTTGTAAAAGTAAGCACAGAGTGAAACTAGGCAAACGTGTTCTTGGTTGAACATCCAAAGGGAAGAGAGGCAAAAGTCAAACCACGGCCAAGTCCTGCAAAACAGTCAGTCTCCTCTGAGCCAGCACTGACTAAACCACTGTGCTCACCGCCAGCAATGCCAGACACCAGTGTAGCAATGCCTGAGGGAGGGGGCCCCCGGAGCCCCTCAATCGTTCGCTTGGACTGGTTGTTTAGCCGCTGCTTCAGCTCTGCCTTCTCTGCCTCCAGCTGGTCGATGTCCGCCTGGAGTGCATCCATTGTCTCCTCAAACTCTCTGCGAAAGAGAATGTGGGTTTGGGCAGCGTCCCTCCCTCAAGGCCCCACCTGACTTTTCAGTTGGGACAGGTCCTTAGGGCAGCCTTGCTGGTGAGGAGAGAGATGAGGCAGCATAGGCTTAGGATGGGGTGAGACAACAGAGTTGGAATGGAGAAGGAAAATGGGGAGTCTCACTATGAAGGGAAGGGAAAAGGGCTAGTGACAGACAGCCTTCAGCATGAGAGAAGGCTGGAGGAAGCAGGGCCCCAGGGAAGATGCCTGACTTCTCCTTCTTCCGCAGCAGCGTCTGGGTCTCCTCCAGCCGAGTCTGTACTTTCTCAATGCGTTCGTCCGCATCTTTGGCAGCACTGTCCAGCTTCTTCTCCAGGAGGCTGAGCCGCACATTCGCCTCGCTCAGCTCCTCTCCCTGGACAAGACAGGGAGCTTCTAGTTCTCTGACATCCTCCCCACATCCTCAGACCTAGGTTAGACCACATGAGCTAGAAAGCCCCCCGACAGGAAAGGGAATGTGACTCAGTGGTGGAGTGCATGCCTAGCATGTGCGAGGCCCTAGGTTTAATCCCCAGTACTACCAAAAAAAAAAAAAAGGAAAGAACGAACAAAAGAAAAAAAGAGAAAAAGGAAAGGAAAACACAAAGAAAAAAAAGCCCCCTGAAAGCTCCCTGGTTCCCTTTTCCCCAAATTGTCCCAGTCCTAATCCCTATACTTGCTACTGCCCTGGGTCCCATCATACTTTCTGGGCCCCAAATTCCAAGTCTATACTACCCTCACCTTTTTTACCATTTTTTCTTTTTTTTACTAGTATATGTTTGCAGTACATAATGATCACATCCATCATGGGGAGTTGGTACATGTATGCAACACATCTTAATTCATTTTACTTCCCCTTCCTCTACTCTTCTCCATCTCTTGGTCCCCTTCCCTTTTACAAGAGATCTATCTCCCTGTTTCCCAGTCTACATCCTTTATTCTGCTCTTCAATTTATTTATATTTTGGGTTTCTCATAGAAGAGAAACCATGAGATATTTAAGCTTGTGTGTCTGCTTTATTTCACTTGACATTATACCCCTATCCTCACCTTAATCTTGAGTGACTTCTTCAACTCCTTGATAACTGTCTCTCGATCTTCAAGCTTCAAACCCAGGCCTTCAGCATCAGTAATCTCTGCACGAAGGGCCGCAGCCCGAAGCTCAACTGGAGGAGGCTAAGGAATAGGGTGGGTTGAAGGGTTGGGGTTGGGAGCAGATATTATCGAAGTACGCCTTTCAGAGAGATCCAGTTACAGGGAAAATATTCTTGCCATCTAGGCAAAATATTGCTTTCTGGATGCCCTTTTCCTGCCTCCCTGGCCTCCCATAATTAGCAGTGACTGTACAAGTCCTGCTCCTCCAGGCCACTGGAGCCCCTCCAAGAAAATCTCCATCTACCTTGCTGGGGGGCCGCTCGGCATCATACTCCCCTTCCTGCATAGCTGTGGCCAGCTTGTTCATGGTGCTGATGAGGATGTTGCATGACTGGCGCAGACACTCATAGGGGCTGCTGGAAGGGCTCCCATAGATCTACAAAGACCCAAAAGCAGGAGTGAGAGAGCTCTGTGCTGGCCACTAACTTCTCCTCTTCTTCTACCCAGTCATTCAGGCCAACCTGTTCGCTTGCTTTGAAAGCCAGCTCCTCCAGTGCAGCCACAGGTAGCCCCTCATTCTCTGCCAGGGGAGCAATGAGCTGAGCAGCAGCAGCTGCCACCTCCTGTAGCACAGCCACCACCCATGTCAAGTGTTTCCTGCAGTCCAGAAGTGTGTCCGATACCTATGTGACAGACTGCAGTCAAGAGCCCATCCTGAAAGCAGCATTACAGTTCCCAGCAACCCAAGAAACCAGTACTGTCCCCCAACCAGATCCAGATCTCAACACTCAAGGCCATTCCCAGTTCTACTCAACTTCATTCCCTTCCCTACTCAAAGCCCTAAACCTGGGATCCAAAGGCCAGTGCAGCTGGGATTCCAGGAGCATCTGTCCCTGGCATTCGCCTGCGGATCTTCTTGCAGAACTGGCGGATGTCACTGCATGATGTTTCCAGGTCCCGAAGCAGAAGAGAAAGATCTGTAGCCTCTTGTCCACTCTAGGCAGGAAACACGAAGTGGATGGGGAACTAAGTCAGCACTAGAGGTGGAGATGTGGACCAAAAAGGAAGAGGGGCTCTCACAGCTCTAGATATGTGCTCACCTGCAAGAAGGCACGCAACCGTCCCACCTCCACACTCATGCAGTCCAGGGCACTCTGCGTAAACTGTAAGGACAGAAGCATGTGGGCATTAGCCCCCAGTAGGAACCTTCTGCCCCATCTCATCTCTAAGAAGTTTCCATCCTGTGCTGATCCCCATTTATAAGTGGGTTCTTTGGCTTCCCTGATGTGGCTTTGGTGGCCCTATCCCAGTTTCATGTGACACGCCTTGGGGGCCTGATCCCTTGATGTAATGTCCTCTGTTTCCGATTTGTACAGGGGACTAAACCACTGATCCAGACACTTCACCTTAATGTGGTCAGCCAGCTGCATTGTACAGTCCTCGGGCTGTTCAGCAAGGTGGATGCTATACAGATGCTGGGGAGGGATGACAAAAAAACAGCCTTCAGCCTCTGGAAGAAGTGGGGAATTCTCCCCAAACTACAGCATGAGCCATGGCATTTTAAGTCTCCAGATATACAGCAGAATCCAAAACCACCAGGCAGCTGTGTCGTAAGGCAAGTTTATCAGAGTAAATCAGGTCTCAAGCAGCCAGCCTGACACATACAGCCTTGATTACACTGGCAATAGCTCCAACCAGGCAAAAGCTTCCCTCCCTCTTGCCCCAAGCCTGAACTCTTGCCCCAGACCTGGTAGTATTTGATGGCCTTAGTGAGAGGCTCCACATTGACGGTCTCATCTAGCTGATCCTTGTGTAGCAGCTCAATGAGGAAATCTAAGGAGCGTTCATGGGCACTCATCTCGGGGTAGAGGCTGCCCACCTTCTTATACACATCCACGTTGCACTGAGAAAGGGCACTAGAGACCAGAGAAGGGCTCTGTGAGGCTGAGGTTTTCCAAGCAACTTCAGTTCCAGCCTATCCTGGAGCCATGACCCTGGAGCAGAGGTCAGGAGTCACTTACTGTTCATAGCGGTGCAGTGTGGCCTGCAGCAGGCTCAGTGAGTACACCAGTCCCGCAGCAAAGCTGAGCTGCTCTCCTGAAGCTCCTCGAAGTCCAGGCCGCTCTGAACAGTTCTCACTTAGTTCAAATTTCTCTTGGGCCTGCTTCCGGATCAGCTCTGCCTGCAGTGAGACCAGGGCCCTAGAACTTAGAGCAGAGGCTGAAGAACAGACTTAGGAATAGTGGACACAACTTAACAGTTATGTGGGAAGCATGGATACAGACAGATGAGAGAAAGCAGAGCACCTCTTAGATGGGTGGCGAGCCTCCCCTGGGGAAAGGTAATGACGTGATTACTGGAGCTTGTGAGGGTTTAGGATATGAGAATGAAAGGCAATGGGACCGTGAGAACCAAGTCTTCCCTGACTTAAAGCTGCTGCCCTACTAATTGCGGGGAATCACCCAGATGACTCTCCTTGACTCTCCTTGAAAAGAAGTGCAACTATCTCCATTTTGGATAAACTTGGCCCTATCTCAATGTACTGATATATACAGAGCTGGCTAGGCTATTTCTTTGTCTCTTCAATTGGCTTTAAGCAATGTAAATTGGGCTAGCTGAGGAGCTGATGTGTAATCTCTGGAAGCAAAGTCACAGGTCAGTGTTATCTGGCCCAGTGACTCCCCAAATACGTAGTTGAGCCAGGCGGGAAGGAGAAACATGCTCCATGTTGTCAGCTGAGACCAAGCCTCGAGAAAAGGCTATGACTTCCCAGGGAAAAAAGAATTATACATCAGAACTGAAGCACTGACCCCAAATTATTAGATAGTACCCCAGTTGTGTTATGCAGATTACTCTGCTTTTCTTGCCCTCTGCGTATCGCAGAAATGATCTCAGACCTCCTACCTAGCTCAGCTCCTGGTAGTCATGGCAGTCACATATTTCCCACCACTCTCACTGTCACTCATGCCCAAGTCACTCCCCCTCATGGAGAATCAATAAAACCCGGGTTAGGCTCTGGGTGTGGTCTTTGTTCCAGTGAACCACTATCTTGGCTGGACTTAGGACCCCTTGGCTTCCCATAACTGTATATAAGTCTTAGTGTCTTTATTCTTGCCTTGGGTTGCACCAGAAGTGGTAGATTGGAATTAACTCACTAGAATTGCAGTAACTTCTCCTTGGGATTACAATATAAACCTTCCTGGACCACAGCAAGGACAAGAAAGGGCTCTCTATACACTAACTCTCCACCTAGAATGCTATGCTGGCAATTATTCCCCTAGCTTACTCCTAGCCATCTTCTGGCTCTCAGCTAAAATGTTATTTCTTCAGTCACATGTTATATCCTGCTTTCATCTAAATCAGATCCCCAGTGATGCTCCCTCAAAGAGTCTCTCTCTTTTATAACAAGCAATTTGGGATGGGGCTGTGGCTCAGTGGTAGAGCTCTTGCCTTGCACACACAAGGCCCTGCATTCAATCCCCAGCATGACCACACACACACACACAATTTGTAATACAGTTATCTCTTAAATCTGTAGAGAACTGGTTCCATAACCACCCCCCAGATACAATAAGCCATGGATGCTTAAGTTTTTCATATAAAATGCCACATTTACATATTACCTTATGTATACCCTCATATACTTTAAATCATCTAGAGGCTACTTATAATATTTAATACAATATAAATGTTATGAAAACTGTTATTATACTATATTGTTCAGGCAATAATGACAAGAAATAAGTCTGTACATGGTCAGTACAGATATCATTTTTCCCCAGTTTTTTTTTTTTTTTTTTTTTGCAGCACCAGGGATTGAACCC
>RJWT010011304.1:0-23359 GCA_004365215.1 Cuniculus paca
TCTGGACAGCCCATTAGTCAATCAAGTTTGACCATCAAATTTATCCTTCACAAACTTCGTCAATAAACTCAAAGTTTTCTAAGGAAATTATTTTTCATGTCATGACTAAGGATGATATTTGGAGGCTGTGCTGTATCTCCTCTGCTGAGTGATACATACACGAGTTCAAGAATTACATCATTTATTCTTTCAGAGAAAGAACATATTTAGAAATTAAACTCTTAGCCAGAATCAGTGTTATTCCTGCATGTGGATATTTACCACCATCTATTCAAAAACACTACAAAGCCTTTATTTTTAGTTATTATTTGAAAATACCTGAAGCTGAAAATTGTTTTCTAAGATTAATGTTCACAATTTCCACCCGAATAGATTAACTTAGCTTAGACTCTTTTGTGTCTAATACAAGCCATTTAAAAAAATAACATACATTTGTGTATATTGACTACAGTATGGGTAATTTTTATATGTACAGGATATCTTAAGGAGCCTCAGGTGCCTTGAAAAAGTAAATATTTTAAAATGCATGGACCTAAAAGAGAGACCAGTATTGTTTGAAAGCACTTGGGACTCTTTACAACCTTCTTCACCATTTCTGAGAGCAAAGGTATATGATTGCAGTATGGAGTAGAATTTCTTATACCTTGCCAAGGGAAAAAAAAAAGAGGGTCCATGAGTTTTAAATCAAAATTAAGAATGAAAATCCAGATAGAGGTTTCCACATTAATGGATCTACTCTTTGGTATGAAAGCATTTGTTTCAACTATTTCTAGATAAATCTTGGGTACTGTGTAAGTCCACAAATACAGAAATGCTGAAGAGTCCAATGATTCATAGAAAAAGCAGAAGCACACTGAAGTTCTTAAAAGATCCAAGCTTTTCTCCTGCCCTTACTCTTTCTGAACTAGAGGCATGATAAGCCATGCTATCTGGCACACTGTAGCTGCAGAAGAACCTCCCGACCTACAAAACACTATCAAATCAGAACACTTCATCTTCAATTCAAGTAATACATTCAACTTCATTGTGCTGAGATTATTCTCCAACTTTCAAAATAAAAATGTAAGCTTTCCATTTTCCTTGCAGAGACTTAAAACATTTTAAATGGTATGTGAAACAAGTGAAAACAACAGTGAAATTTGGACTTCCAGGAATATGGTGGAAGAGTAAGCAGCATAGTAAACAACCTGTCTGAGAAACACAGTCCAGATGCTGGAATACAGCGTCATGGGGAAGACAAGAAGGAAGGAAGTGGGTCTTGTGGAACCAGGAAGAATCTAAAGTGTGTATTGAAGCCCACAGAGAGAGCAAAAAGAAAAACTTAAATGGAGAAAAAGGCAGTAGCTGGCAGTACCTTAATCCAGAGCCATACTCACTGTGTGAGAGGAGCCGTTGAAACCTGGGGACACATGGTCATGGTGATGGCAGCTGCTGGCAACCCCAGAGGCCTCTGTAAAAAGATGTGATGGTGGAAGGGAATGGTGCTTGCAGAGGATTGCACTGGCTGTCAATGAGTGCAGAGGACTCAGTCTTCCTATGGGAGAGAGTAATTGGCCAGGAGCCATTTTGGAATTTGGCGGGATAACCCCAGAACCAGAATGGCTTCAGGCTTCCTCCAGCAGCTACTAGCTGGGTACAGACTGGCAGAAATTGATTGGACTGAGTCCCTCCCCCACATGCATTCCAGAAGCCATTGCTTAGGTTCCCTGCCAGTAGCCAGCTCAGGCCCACAGGTCGCAGTCAGCCCCACCCCAACACACACTCCACCAGCCATATGGGAGCCAGCACAGGCTGGGGAACAAACAGCAGACAGACCAACACCAATGCACCCGAGGAACACCATCAGATACCCATAGCCAGCACTGGCTAGACAAACCAGTCTCACTTCAGAGAAATTGCAGCCAACATAAGAATTACCCACTTGTTCAGAAGAACCCAGGAATATGTCAAGGCAAAGAAGCAAAAGGCAGTCTCTGGCCTCCAACCCAAGCAGAGCAAGTCCAGGAGATGTAAACAAGGCAGAGATTGGGTGTCTCACAGTTGACATGTCTGAAGTGACGTCAACTGAGGTAAAGAAACAACTTCATGAGACTATAAAAGAAGTTAGAACAGAAAGAGTCTCTCAGGTAAAAGAAGAAGTGAAAAACATAATAAAAGAATTGCTAAGCGCCTCTAAAGAAGACATAGATAGAAAAGCTGAGGAGCATAGGAAAATGAGGGAAACCATGAACGAACAAGATAAAAAAGATTTAGAATACATGAAACAGATTCAAAGAAATTCAGGGAATTAAAAACTCCTTTGAAAGCTGGCAAAATCATTTGAAAGAAAGTGAAGATAGACTTCCAAACCTTGAAGACAGGTTTGCAGCTTGCAATCGTGAGAGAAAAGATCTCTTAAAAATTACAAGGAACCAAGAAGTAGCAATTCAATAGCTGCAAGACAATGCAAAGAAACATAACTTAAGAATAAAAGGAGTGAGTGAAAAAGCAGGGGTAAACACAAATGACATAAAAAGTCTATTTACAGAAATAATATCAGAGAACTTTCCAAGCAGGGGAAATGGAAGTGACATTCAAATAAGTGAGGCATCTAGAACTCCAGCTAGCCATAACTATAACAAAGCTACACCCAGACATATGATAAGCAGGATCCCAGAAATTCAACACAAGAACAGAATATTAAAAGTTGTTAAAGAAAAGAAACAGATCACCTATAAAGGAAAATCCATCAGAATCATGGCAGCCTTCTCAACACAAACCATCAAGTCAAGAAGAGGCTGGAGTGAAGTAATAATGCAAGTCCTAAAAGAAAACAACTTCCAACCCAGACTGATGTATCCTGCAAAACTCTCTTTCAAAATTAATGCAGAAACAAGATACTTCCATGACAAAGAACGACTCAAGGAATCCATGACCACCAAACCAACCCTACAAAGAATACTAAAGAACATTCTAGAGAGAGATAAAAAGGACCATGGTCTCCGGAACAGTTGCAGAGGGGGACCATTAAGTGGGGCAGACAATTGAATGGAGCCAAAAAAATAGGGAGCCAATGGCAGAAAAACAGCATGGTATGTACAAGGTAGTGCAAGATGTGCATAACCATGAATGTAGATGGCCTCAATTCACCAATAGAAAGAAACACAGGCAGAGTAGATCAGGAGACAGGATCCATCAATATGCTTTATACAAGAAACACATCTAACTAGAAAGAAAATTGATAGACTGAAAGTAAAAGGAGAGAAAACAATGCCCTGAGTGACAGGGAGCCAGAAAAAAAGTAGGGTAGCTTGCCCATCAACTGCAGAATGGATAAGAAAGGCATGGCATTTTTATACAATGGAAAACTACTCAGCTATAAAGGAAGATAACCTGAAGGCTCTTGTAGGTAAATGGATACAACTTGAGATCATGCCCATGGATGAAATGGTTCAGAGTCACATGGGTCAGTTTTGTGTTGTCTCCCTAGTATAACAAACTAAAGGAGTTAGTGGGATCCAAAATGCACATACATATGGTGAAAGTGAAAGGGAAGGAATTGTCTAAAAAGGGAAGGCAGTGGCCATTGTTAATCTACTATTGTGATTTGAAACCCGTATTGTCATCATTGTTCTGTTTAGTTTGCTTTTATTCTGTTTTCTTTTGTTTGATATTATTGTACTTGATTGCATGGACAACTATTTCAAAGATAACAGGATATATAATGGTAGCCATCATAGATTTCCTATTGTCTTGCTTTGAAGCCCTGTGTTGCTTTCATTGTTTCATTTTGATTGATTTTACTCTAATTTGTTTTGTTTGACTGTATTATGTATGAAGGTATAGGCAGCTACTTTGAAGATAACAAGAAGCATTATGGTAGCCACTGTTGTTTTACTATTACCTTGTTTTGAAGTTCTGTATAGCTTTCAATGTTGTTATTTTTTTTTCTGGTTTTGTTCTGTTCTATTTTGTTTTATTTTATTTATGCCTAATAGTTTGGGCAGTTCTTTGGAAGATAACAAGAGGCATTATGTTAGCCATTATTGATTTCCTTTTACCTTGAAGTCATGTACCATGTTCATATTTTTGCTGTGATTGACTCTATTCTGCTTTATTGCATTTGGTTATATTCTCTTCAAAAGAAAAAGAAAAAATTGAAACTCCCTCAAAAAAAAAAAAACCTTTTGGTCTAGCTGGAAGGTGATTTGTTTTTAGGTATTCATTCATTCATTCATTCATTCATTTGCTTATTCATCTCATCTCTTCCTCTTTCATTCATTGAGCTCTATAACCTGGTGCTTTTAGGTTCTAAGAAAGCCCAGAAACATAATACATAGTCTTCCTCACTGAGTGTTTGTTAAACTTTAATTTTGAGCAAAAAACTAGAAGTAAGTGTTCTAAGACAAATCAGTGGATCTATGTTAAAGATTCCTGTTTTACCTCTGATAACCATGAGGAAGTTACTTAATCTCTGAAAACACTTTACTTCTCTGTTTTAGTGGAAATACCAAAATGGTCAATTTCATGTATGACTATGAGAATTAAATAATGTCTGCAATGCGATTAAGCTAGCATGCAGATATTTTCAATAAATCTTTGCTAATTTAATTACTGCTACTTTTCCAGATGCACATTTGTTAAGAAGCAAAGTGGTCTGTATGTACTGAACATAAAGGTACTGATGTTCCATGAAGGATTGGGAAAAAAACACAAAGATCAAATAGAATTGGCTCCTCAATCCAGATGGTTACTAGTTATTTTACATTCAGAAATATTTTTAAAAGTGTTATTTGTAAATTAATCTCTTCTGACCTTGAATTAATAGAATTTAGAGCAGCTAGTACTCATTTTTGTTAAGCAAGTCTTCATTCAATTAGGGGCATCAAATCATCAGAAAGATCATGTTTCTCTTTGATTCTTTTGCATGAATTATAATGGTGTCTATGGACTTAAGTTGCTGCAAACATTTAATTATAAAATTGTATCTGCAAAGTACAATAAAATAAAGTACAATAAAATGAGGAATGCCTATGTATAAATTTTCTTCATATAGGGAAGATTCAATTCCTGCTAAGTTTGTTTTGCATATTTATCTCTAATTGCTACACAAATACCCGTGATACTGTAGTTCCTAATAACATTGGCAGACATCATTGCTATATGTGGTGAGAGGGCATCATAGTGTGGTCATGTGCAGGACTACAGGGCATTGCTTTTATTCCACACTTCTACTCAATCTTTATGTAGTCTAGAAATTTCTCTACTTCATATACTCATCATAAATCCTCAACTAGCTTACCCAGCAAAGAGCTGAGTCATGCTTTTAAGATGTCTACATGTAAAGTAACAGAACATTTTCTTACAATATTTATCAACTGATTTTGAAAATAATCTGCAAAGAAAGATTTCCAAAATAGTTTGAGAATCAGAGAACACCTCAGAAACCCTCTTACAAAGATCCAAATAAAAATATCACTCATATGGCAGGTCATATTACTTTGTTCCAAACTTCGTGAAATGAACTATTATTGAATAATTGCTCCCTCAATTGGGTAAAAGAATATTAAATTTTAAACCATAATCCAATCTCAATGCCATGTACTACCCAAGGAAGACACAATGTATCTTTGCTTCTAAATGGATGGATCCCTTTTCCTGTTTCCTTCAGACTATCCAGGAATTTTCCACCAGGACTGTCTTTGATGAAGTTCTTGTGTCAGTCTCTGGATGACTAGAATTACCTTCTTGCAGGCTGACTCCCAATCATGTGGTCTTATTTCATTACATTACCATTATAGCTCTGGCTAGGGGGTTCTGCTAGTTTTCCAGAGTTACAATTCCCCCTTGACTATGATTAAACTGTCTTTGGATTCATAAGCCTGGAAAATTTAAACAATCCAATTTAATGAAAAACAATTTTCATAGCCATCTGGCAATGGTCTGAATATTTCTCGAAGTTAACTTTTCACATATTAAACTTCTAAAAGAAATAATTATATCAGCTTTCCTAATAGCCCACGTGGAGAGAGTCCACACTGTGTATTCCCACCAGTCCACTGATTTGTATATCTGTTGTACTTCCTCAGTAGTTTTGCAGAGAAATAGATCAGATCATTTATATAAATTATAATCAATGGGGTTCTGAGTGTTAAGAATTTTGAATAGCCTCTTGGGTGAGGTACATAGTTAGGGGCTAAGAAATTAATTTTATCTGCTTGGATTCTTTCATCAAGGCAAGATTTAAATCAATTAATTATAATTTAGGGAATTTTCAAAGCTAGAAAGCTTTCAAAATGAAAATTGTGTTCAGGTAATTAGGAAGAAAGTTCTTCTATTTAAAATGATAGCTCCATAAAATTACATCTGGTAGGCTCTTTAGGTTGTTTGTAAACTTTTTGCTTTTATTTCCTTTCAAGAACAATACCAAAAGAGTAAACATAATTAACTTTTCATTGATTACATAACCTTGAAATTTCTCTGTTTCACACACTTACCTTAAATTCTCAGTTACTATATCAAGGACAGGATTTAGTCATGCTTTTAAGGTAGTTGAGCTTTCTAAAAATAATGAAAGTTACAGATAAATTTCATCTTAATTCGTGCAAGTCAAGCTCGACTATAGTTTGTATATCAAATAAAACATTTTAGAAAAAATTTTAAAATAAAACAAACATGAACACAAAATCCCAATTTCATTAAGCCTGAAATGTTTTTCTGTTCAGACTATTAGTTGAGGGAGTGGGAAAATTATGGTCCTTTATATACTTAGATGAAAGCCTGTACAAATTGTAGCTATAAAAATATTCTTTTTGGCAAACTCTAATCAAACAGTAAGGAATGGTTTTATTGCCATTTGCTATTAGTCAGACTTGATTTGAGTGGCTTTTATTCCTATTTTGGCAATTTTAGATATAAGTATAAACTACATCCCATACACAATTCTAACTTTCTATATATGCAAATGGTTAATAATACTCAGAAAGATTAGTGGGTAAATGATACAATAAATATTTAAGGGAAGTAGAGATGTAGGTCCTTTGTACATTAACCTTTAAATATCCTTCGTGAAATTATGGGCATTAATAGATCCTTCACTATAATTAATACAGAATTTATTCAAACAAAACTGTTTGCTTTATCAGCCAACTCTTGATAACTTTAATGGAAATAAGGGCATTTCACAAAGAACAAATGTGTTATATCTCATTTTTAAAGTCAAAGGTTTGTGAAGATAAACATTCATAGGTAGCCAATATCCACAATAATGATGCTGGTAAATCCAAATGACAAGGTACATTTGGAATCTTAATTTAAAGCAACACTTGTAAAACATTTGATTGAGCTGACAAAACATTAGCTGTTTCAGCAAGTAATTGAGCTAGTGCAATCAACAGAAAACTGTTTAAAGAGTCAATGGCCTTTCACAAAAGAAATAAATCTACAGTTTTATACTGTTTTATAATATTCTGCAAGCATGTATTTTTTCTTTTTCTATTTCTTTTTTCTTTCTTACTTTTTTTTTTTTTGGTTTTCACTTTTATCAAGCTAATTATCCTAGAGAAGGGAAAAAAAGAACCTTATACTGTCCCTGCTGTTTATCACTTTCCTGAAATCATAATCCTCTCAGTGCAACTATAATCATCTCTACAGGAATTAATTGTGATGTCGCAGAAGATTATGACATTAAGTGGGAAACAGGTGGCAGGAAACTGAGCTTTATTAAGAGCAAAGACCGCTTTTTTATGAAAATATATGTGGTATATACATCATGCTTCTGTTTAAGAATTGGTTCAAATTAAATAATGGTAAACAAACAACCAAGACTATTAAGATTCCTCACATTAAATTGTCAGATAAACTTGAAGTACAATTTTAGTGATTCATTAAAGTCAAACTGTACACTAGGCAGATCTACCTGAAGGATAATATAGATTCTATTTTCTTGTTAAATGGTGCTTATTAGGACTTTTATTCTTTTACAAAATGGCATATCTGTCAGTGATTCTAAACTTTAGCTCCACATTGCAATCACTTGGTAAATTTAAACATATTCTCAAGGCCTGAATCCACCCCACCAGAGATTCTGGGTAAATTGTCCTGGGATGAGATGTGAAAATTAGTAATTTTAAAAGCATCCAGGTAATTCTGATGTGGAGCCAAGGTTGCAAACCATTGTGTATCATTACACTCACTTCAGACAACTGCCATCAGAGATATTTCTTTCTTCTTTCATGGACTCTTCAGATAGAATTTTAGAGAGAACCATATTTCCTGAGCATAGATTTGTTGTTTGATCACATCTCCAAATAGTATCTTAGTATTTACTTTAACAGATTTACCAATTTGAGGAGGATCCAGTGTAAGAAGAAATGCAAGTATGACCTTGGTCCCTGGAAGTCAAAGCTTGTTAATTACCCAGGAATGGTGGCAGTGCAGCAAAGTATAACATGCCCTGAAACACCTGCAGGAACAGAGGTTCTCAGTAAGGGATCTCAGCTCAATTACTGAACCAGGGATGAAGTGTGTGTGGTTGTTACGGGCATTTGTGGTGCACTCCCCTGGAAATTTGAAAAAATTGCGTCTGAAGGAGGAAATTTGAGGGGAAGATTTCTGGGATCAGTGCCAGGTTTGACCCTCTTAGTTAGTAGAATTAATCTGATCTACCATATAAAAGATATTTGAAAACATGGAAAACTTAACCGAATGCAGCAAAACTTTCTCTTGCCTCTATTTAAAAACTAATAGGGAAAATGAAAGGAAACAGCAGATAACACAGACAGATACATGACAGGCAAAAAAATTCAGTGCCACCGTTGAGGGCCAGAGGAGCTGTGTGAATTAGGAAAGGATCTTTCTCTGGGACTTTACAGCTTCACAGACGCAGGAATCAGGCCCATAAATCGTTCCCTATGCTAAGTGCTTTTATTCAGATTGAAATAGCTCAATCTTAATACGAAAATCCTAAATGATAGAATATAGCTCATTTACATCATAGTAGAATTCATAATAAAGGATATGCTTCCTTAACATTTAGGATCTATGACTGAGGCTATGCATCAGAGCAGATGTAGGTATAGTGGAAATGTTTCGACAGGCCATGCTTCAGAAAGCCTGTGATGTTGGAATACAAACCTAATCATTCTCTATCTCTCTCTGGACAATATTCCCTGCTGATGGTGACCAATTGAATTAGTCTAGTACTGAGGAAATGTATTTTTCAGTGGAAAGAGAACAAGATTATCCTGTAACTAAATACTTGGAAGTTTTCTGTATGTGTGTTTTTTAAAAAATACTTTAATATGTAGCAAATGATCAGGAACATATATACACACATATTTTATATATATATATATATATACACATAGACAGGATGTATACATAGCATATATGTAGTTACAGCTATATGTAATTGTTATAGAAACAAAACTGAATTATTCTGCATAAAATTGAGTACTTTTGATGTTCTGAACATACAGCAAGACCAGAGATATGAACTGAACCAGTAGTGAGATAATAAGGAGACATCAAAATAGAAAACATCCAACAGGAGAATTCATAGGAGGGAGGACAAAGGAAAATGTGTTTCAGCAATAATGGATGAACACTTAGAAAGCCAGACATGTTAAATTATGTGTTCACATTTTGACATAATATACAACTATGTAACCTCTAGTATTATCCCCAGTAAAGGCTTATAAATAGATCGCAAATATTTGTCTTTGTAAATGATGCTTTGAGAAATAAACATTGTATAAGATTGTTGAGCCATCATAACTTGGAGAAATGAGAAAGACACACAAACATGAGCAAAAAGAGATTGAGAAATAAGCCAAAGTATGGAATGGGAGTTTACAGTGATGACAATGATCTCCTTAAGGCTGTGTCTGCATGAGATAATTGATTGCAGGTAAAGTGCTTGACATAGCACTTAGCATACAGAATGCATGCAATAAATGATAACAATCAGCATTATTGACAATACATAGTTTTTATAAGAAATGACACCTTTATGGACATTTATTGGTTGGAATATGATATTCCTATTTAGGTAATATTGTTATAGTATACTGGAATGATACACTGATATACTGGAATGTCTTGGCTTAATTGGAAGTTATATTTTGTATCTAAGTGTGTTTGATTCAAAAGTATTAAAACCAAAGGTCTTATTCATTTATTTTGTTCAAGCCTCTACTTATCCCCATTAGCAAAGTTAGATTTCCCTTGAGCTTGGTGTTATGTTTGATAATAACAAAACAAGCCATGCAGAAGGATGTTGATAAAGAAATCTAGACATCTGAAGACACCTGTGTTTTCTAATTTCAATGTTTGTGCTTATGAAGAATGAAAAAGGACAAGTAAATAAGAGAGTTAAGGGCAGGAGCTATTAATCCACTTTATTCTCCTGAGGAAATATCCCTGGCAGAGCACATATTCCTCTTTGTCCTTTCTACAAATTCCTTTTATTAAACAACTTTTACAAGCCCACTCTTTTGATATATTAAAACAATAAGGGCAAATCTATATCTACTACCAAAACAAATTATTCCCAAATCTAATCTACAGAAAATGCATTTTCACATTCATAATAACACTAGATTAGATTTCCTGTTAGTAAAAATAAGTACTTTAATAACTGCTTCAAATCTCCTAGGTATTGTAAATAGCAGGTGCTATTAGAATTACTCTCAATAAGGTAATAAGGTAATGTAGATAGCCATACAAATCCACATGCCATAATGGAGCATAAATTAAAAAGACTTTGATGACACTAACATGTAAAGGGAGCTTTGTGAAAAAGTTTAATCTCTTGTTGAATAATTTTGCCACTTTTGTACCATGGTGCATAGTTATGTCTCCAGTCTGTGTGACCTTTCTTTATAGCACGCACCATAGCTAAGAAAGCTTTTCCCTTTAATCCTACTAAATTTAAGGCAAAATGTCTTGGTACAAAATTCCTTAAAATAAAATCTTATGACAGGATATGGGTTGAATACATATAATTATTTAGCTTTCATAATTCATTATTTTTTCTCTCAGTTTTTAAAATAAAAATACAGCTAAGTTTAAAGCAGTTATATTTACATATGATGTGTGACTGTTTCTGTGTTTAACAATTAAAGTATCTACTGTTTAAACATCCTACAGAGTGAGAAAAAATTATAGCCAGTTGTCCCACCAATAAAGGATTTATATCTAGAACATATAAAGAATTGAAAACAAATCATAATCCCCTAATTCAAAGACTCAATCCAATAATGGACATCTCAGATGAATACACACTTCTCAGATGAAAAAATAGAAATGGCTGAAAAATACATGAAAAAAATGTTCAGGATCATTGTTCATTGAAGAGAAGCAAATTAAAACAGCACTGAGATTACATCTCACCCCAGAAAGAATGACGATCATCAAGAAATCAACTGATAAAAAATGCTGGAGGGGCTGTGAGGAAAAAGGAAACCTTCTCCACTGTTTTTGGGAATGTAGACTGGTGCAACCACTGTGGAAATTAATGTGGAGATTCCTTAACATACTAGGAATAGAGATTCCATTCAAACCAGCTATTCCATTTCTAGGTATCTTCCAAGAAGAATTAAAAACATCATACCACAGAGATATATGTACACCTATGTTCATAGCAGCACAATTTATAGTAGCTAAATCTTGGAAACAATCCAGGTGCCCATCAACTGAACAATGGAAAAAAAAAAGATGTGTTTTTTTATATAATAGAGATTACTCAGCCATAAAGAAGGATAAACTCGAGATTTTTACAGGTAAACGGATGCAACTTGAGACCATACTCATAAGTGAAATTAACCAAACCAGTATGTGTAAACATTGTATTGTCTTGCTACTGTGAAAAACTGAATAAGTAAATAGGATAGAAATATACAATAGATACTGTGATTTGGGAAAAAGTTATTCAAAAGAAAAGACAAACTGAGTTGGAAGAAAGGGGAAAGGAAGAAAGGAAAAGGGGAAAATACAGGTGTACACAAGATAGTTAAGATAGTTATACAGCTAGCTTCTCTTAGTTACTTGAAAAGAAAGTTTTGTGCTAATACTCTTTGGACAAGATATCATGCCTGTATCTTATACTCTGAACAACAACTCAAAGATAATTGAAAATGCATCAACTTTTGTAAAGCTCCAACTAACCTACTTTGAAACTCGGTTTCATTTTTATGTTTATTTTTTTTCTTTCTTTAAAGTAAAAATAAAATAAAATCCTGATTAAGGTGAAGCTAATTATAAATTTGAAATATAAATAAAACAAAGCAGGCGGTGATCATTAATTATCTGAATTATGCCTAATTTTCTATGTTGTAATTATTATGCTAATGTTTTTGCAACACTTGCAAGTATTTTATTACTAAAATTCATTCTGTTTATAAATAATTAGAATACATATATATACTAATTATATTTTATTCATATCAGTATCATCGTAATTATTAGTTGCTTTCCAGTCAGATCTTCATCAAAAGAGATATCATGGGCGTAGCTGAAAATTTTAATATTTCTCAATAGCACAAAGGCTTTACAACAAAAGTAATTTATCATGGGCAGTTATCACTAGCAAGCAGATTCACATAACTGAACTCATTAAATCAAGCACCCCTAATGTTGACTAACACAGTCTCAAATATTTGATCATAAAATACTGTATACTTTCTACAATAATTTCAATTATTAGTCATACACTCAATAACCAAATAACCTAAATATGTGTGAGGAAATATGTACTAAATGGAGCTCTTTCAACTCTTGATAGGGACAAAATGAAACGTTTAGTCACAACTGTGTACCCTACTACCTGAACTGTTGATGGAAATGACTTCTACAAGTCTAAAATTAAAAAAGGGTAGTTTAAGAGGAGGATGTTGTTCGAGGTGTTAGAAGTTCATTAGCTAAAACGTTGATTTCTGTTTTGATTTATTTTGCTGTGGTTTAATTCATTTTGTCTAAAGAGTTTGCCAGAAATTTTGCTACTGTTAATAATCTCCTTGTCTTTCATCAAATGGAAACAGATATAGATTCATAAAATTCTAGTCTCCTTCATCTTCATGGTCAAACAGAAATGTTACAATAATAACATATGGCTTTTCACATACATAGCTGTTAGGGTTTGAGTCTGGATATTCCCTCAAGGCCTCATGCAGTCATGGAGTCAGGCTTCTAGGATTTGTAAATGACTCATGGTCCAATGCAGGAATTATGATTGTGAGTGCTACACCCAAGTGGGTGTGGCCTACATACAATATAAGGGACAGAAACAGACTTCTTTCCATGCTCTTCAACTTTTTCTGTTTGTTGCTTGTGCTGTTTTCCACAGCCACAAACTGTTACTCTTTGCCATGTGCCACTCTGCTTTGGAGCCAGCTGACTATGGCCAGAAGCCTCCACAAACTGTGAGCTAAATCAACCCTTCCTTCCTTCACTTTGGGTGTTGGGTATTTTGTCCCAGCAAGAGAAAGGTAGACAAGAGAATATCTATGACATTATGTAGAGTTTAATTAAATTCATTTTCTTTTCTTCTTCTTCTTCTTCTTTTTTTTTTCTGGTACTGAGGATTGAACTCATGACCTTGCACCTGCCAACCAGGTGCCTGTGCCACTGAGCTAACCCCCCAGTTTAAATTCATTTTCAAAATGGTATAGTTTAAAATGAAGCATCTTTCTATAAGTGTTCTTAGTGTTATCTGATTATCAGGTAGAATGTGATCTTCAGCGTGTACTAAGATTGTGAAGTTTACATAGCCCTGTTCCATTAGCTCACTTGTGACATTTCTGCAATAATCTATTGTATGTAACCTAGTGATTTTTCTCGAAGTAAAAATATCAATTTTAATACCTTGTATTGGCTTATTCAAGGTAATTACATAATTCAACACAAATTAGAATTTTAAACAGAAATTTATGTTTAGGATTACACATAGGAGCAACAAAAGATACAGAGAGGCAATGCATTAAACTACCTTTGTCCTAGGAGAGAAGGACTAGGAGGAATCTAATAAGTGTTGAGAAAATTGTCAACTGCAGCATGCATTTCCTTTGACTCTAAAGTGTGCAGTGGCCATCACTCTCACCCATCCTCCCTTCACGCAGTTTGTTTGTTTGTTTGTTTGTTTATTCATTTAGTAATTCATCTTACAGGTTTGTCTACAAACCTGACCAAATGATAAAGCAAAAGAGTCATGGGTTCTGATCTCTGCAAAGCCTGGGGTCTAAACAGGTGTCCTTTGAATCGCCAAACTCATGTGAGTTGTCCAAGAAACCAAAGACAGGAAAAATCCCATGGTTAGGAAATTTCTACTTTGCCAGCAACTTTGTCAACTGCAGGGGTCAGGTTACTTTTCAATTCTTCTAACTTTTTTAGCTTTATAGGAGTCTTGCCTGATTCTGTGTAGTGCTGAATGTTCTGCCTTTGGCATTTCAGGGACAGAGCAGGGAAATTAGCTTTGGGTTTAGCTTAATTCTACCTCTGTGCAGCTAGGAAACCATAGTTCACTTTAAAGGAAAAATGAGTATTTAATTTAGACTATAATATAGCCCTAAATCCCTGCGATGCTTTTCATTTCAATTCTTTTCTCCTTGAATGAACTGACATAAGTCTCATTTTTCGAATGAAAAGCAAAAAATATATTCAGTTTAGCCTGTCACAGCACAGAGATAAAAATATAATTCAAAATTATCTTTTTTAAAATAAGCTTTTGAATTGTCACTGCAGCATTGTATACCCTGTAATACAAGCATTTTGTGTATAATATTAATACAGTAACTTAAAACCACGACAATTTACACTGACATTTTCCATTAACATTGCATTTAACTATTTGATATTACACTCTTAGACTAAGAGAATATTTTGGTAGCTTATTTTTCCCCTGCAGCATAATAATAGTGCATAATGAATGAACCATGGAAAGAGAAGAAATAATGCACAACTATATCATTTATTATATTTTAGTTCCTTTTACTACATACCCAAATGCATGATTTGCTAAGGGTCTACATTTGTTGAACAAGTACTGTTATATAGAATCATTTTTCTTTTTTGACACTCAAAATGTAGTACGATCATATTTATGAAATGAATAGTTAAGCATGCTGGGAAAAGTGTTGTGAATTTGGCTGAGGTCTAAGTTTTTCTGTTTCTTTTCCATATCAGAAATTTCCTTTTGATTCACATAACACTGAAATCGTTTTCAAGTTTGCTATAATGACTAGAATATTGTATTTTACTTACACAACATTGTACTCAAAGAAATATCAAGTAAATAAGTCAGCAACTCCAGGGCACCATTATTTCATTTGGTTAAAGATAATGATTTGTCTCAAAGCAAAAATGTCCACTTAGGCATTATGCAACATGGTATTTAAGTTGACTGCAATTCAACCAAATTTAAAATGTTAAAAAGAAATTTATACACATCAATATAAAAATGTAGCAGAGGAAGGTAAACAACAATATTGTATATAATAATAACATTTCCAAAGTAAGAAGGAAAACGAACAAGAAAGAAACAAAGAAAGAAAGAAGATAGTAAGGGAGAGAGAGAAAGAGAGAGAGAATCTATCTCACCAGTAGAAATGGTCATTACCACTTAAAATAAAACAAGCAGATAAACATAGAAACCAAATTTTCTTCAGAAGTCTGTTGTACAGGACTTTTAAGCAGTTAAATCTTTGTCACACAGTTTTAATTCTTCAAAACAAGAAACACTGACCACTTCCGCCTTTTTTAAGAAGCTTGCATTATGATTTCACATAAGTAATTTCCAGTTAAAGAGCAAAAACAAAAGCATTTCTATTTTTTATGTCAGGAAATATCAGTCACAGAACTTCCCAAACCTTTTGTTTGTTCAGATGGCTGTGGTTGAAAAATTAAAAACAAAAAGAATTTCTTTCACTTACTACTTTGCTTACCTAGCCACAAGTAGTAGGCTAGTATGAAAAGCCGGCATGTCCTCTGAACTGTATGCCCCACATGTGTTATGGTTTAAACCTAAAACGTCCCCCTAAATTTCCAAGTGTGGAAGCAATTGTGTCATGCGTGCCCTATACTCATCAGAGGATTCATCCAACGACGAGCTCATTAGTTGAATGTGCTCTTGGGAGTTGAGGCCTGGTTGGAAATGGGCATGGTGTGCATGACCTGGAATAGTTTATCTCCTTCCCCAGCTGCTTGCTTCTTTCTCTACTTCCTGGCTGTCTTGTTATGAGCAGCTGTCCTCTGCACAGGTCCTTCTACCATTCTCTTTTTGCCTTGGACCCAGGTGACCATGACCTTAGATTTTAGAGAATGGTTTTGGAGGTCAATGAGTACACCCTTGAAAGGGTGCTGCATGAATCTGTGATTATGATACTGAAAGTGCATTAGAATCACCACATATTTGGAGATGTCAGGAAAGTGTATGGGAAGCCACAGATACTAAGTGGACTCACCCCAAGAGAGAGGCTGAGAGAACTCTAACCAGCAATGGTGTAGGCTTGGGACACCCAAAGCCCTTTGGAGCTCACCTTAATCAGCAACTTTCCCCTTGCTATAGAACTATAGGATTTAATTATTTCCTTGCTGGATTTTAGTCAGTCTTGCATTCGTCCAATTCTTCTATATGATCCTACTCCTCATTTTTTAAGTGGTAGGGTTTATCCTGTGGTGTTTTATGATGGAACTATTGAGCAGAAAATAAGGAACATGAACTCAATAGTCCAAGCAGGATTATTCCTTGGGCCTTGCAATGAATTCAGTAGCTCCATGGGATGCAAGAGTAGCAAGTCTTGAATTAGGGATCTATTTTGTATAGGGATATTTTTTACAATAAGGAATCCCCTCTCATGCCAGACTTGGGCATTTGAATGTGGGATACTATATGCATATATGTATATATGGAGCCTTTGTAAATGCTAGTGGTTTTACCTTTGGTTAAATCAAGAGCTGTGGTGAATGTGAAGAGTTCTGCCTGCTGTGGAGTTGTCCATGAGGGGAAGACTGCCAGCTGACTTATTTCTTGTGGAGGGTAAGAGGATTAACTATCATGTTAGCCTTCAAGGATGGCTTGCCCTGCCTGAGAAGGGGCCATCTTTGAAGTGCTTCCATCAAGAAATCAGTCAGGGGATCACAAAATATCTTCAGTGTTTATGTGATGCAAGCCAGTAAGAGAAAAGTCAAGGATATTAGTGCACCATGTTGGAGGTTGGACTCTTTGGAGTGAAGTATTGGTAGGAGGTTGGCAGGGTTTAAGACAGATGAGTGGCAGAAGGTAACTAAGAGCTAAATTCTAAGAGTTAAGTGTAGTACTTGAACTTGGGCCAGAGAGAGAAGGATCAAAACATGATGACTGAAAGGGACACAGTAAGGTTACATGAAAGGTCTACCTGTAGAGGTTGGTGGAGAGTAAGCCTTTGAATCTTGGAAATATGGAGTATACATGACCCTAAGACTTCTAAACAAAGAGGCCAACATTTTATTAAAAGGTCAGACTGTTTGGATAAGTAGACAACAGGTTGGAGTGAGTCTACAAATGACTGTGCAACTAGTCCTAATACCTGTCCCATTTTTCTGACCAGAAAAAGAAAGAAACAATTATGAGGATTGCATGGGACCAAAGGGGGAGCCTTAAGGAGTGAACACTGGAGAACCCAAAAGAAAATGGAATTAAATCTGTGCTGCACTCTTTATTAGGGATTTCCATGGGAAATCTCATAAAGATATTTTGCAATGAGTGAGAAATTTGGGAACCAAACACCCATAGTTAAAAGGCCCAAAGAGGGAAAGGAGATATTATTTTATGGAGGGAAAGGAAGATTGCTAATAGCCTGTTTTGGGGTGAGGGTTATGTAGCATATGGTAGGGGTTAGGTGAAGGCTTAAGAAGGTAACTTGTTGTATCAGATGGGCTTTGTGTTCTGAGACATGGTATCACTTTTTCCCCTAAGAATTTAATAAAGGAGATAGTGTGGGATATAGAGACATTTTTGGGGGGGCTGAAAAGCAGGACATTGATATATTGAAGCAGGAGGCTAGGGACAAGGTTGAGGAATTGGATGTCTTTCATAGTGCTTGACAAAAACAAAAGGTGAAAACTATCCCAAAATCTTTAAGGAAGAATGCTTCAGTGTGAGTTGTTGCTGGGTGGACAATTATAGTCTCTTCAGGTTAAATGAAAAGTTGTTGGGAACCAGGGATGAGGAGAGTGGTAAAGAAGGCATCTTTGAGGTCTAAAACAGCAAAGTATTGAGTGTTGGGGGTTGTAAGAGAGGAAAATGTAGTGGCTCGTGTCCAGATGTCCCCTCAAAGCTTAATGCAATCATAAGTGGGGCTTTTTCAGAGCTGGTTGGATTTAGTGTGTGATGCTGGAATTTATTCATAATGCAATGTTAGGATTCAGGGCACTAGAATTAAGAGTGTGAGTGCTATCCACTCCAAGTAGCCTGGGTAACACACAAGGTAGAAAGTGCTGTGGTCATCCCCCTTGTTGCTTTGCTCCCTTATGTTTGCCATGAACTGCTTCTCCACTACGATACATGTCTGTCATGCCCCCTTGCCTTAGATCTAGCTGATTATGGACTGATACCTCTACAAACTGTTAGCTAAATAAATCTTTCCCCCTTTAACTTTGAGCACTGAATATTTTGTATCAGCGGTGAGAGACATGTGGAGGATTAATAAGTGGAGGATTAATAAATGGAGGATTAACTAAGACAGTGGAGGATTAAGAATAAAGAACAATTGAAAGTTATATGGCCCAAAGTATAATAAGGGGGGGGGGTGAGTTTGGTTGGCATTTCTATTAGGCCTCTTATTCCAACAACTGAGGTAGAGGAAGAGAGCAAAGGTCCCAGATATTTGATAAGAGGCTGGCCCTTGGGTCGACCACAAAGGAACTTCTGCTCACCACCCTTACCCATAGTTCTACTCACCACCCTTATCCATAGCTCTGCTCACCACCCTTACCCATAGTTCCATTGGTGTCTTTGTGAAGGGGCCCTTGGTATTTGGGCCATGTCAGTAGACCACTGACGATAGGACCATGGGGACCACTAGGTCTTTTCCAGATGTATCAATATGCGTAAAGGGGAGAGAACTCAGGGGAGGGGCTGACTTCCCTAGAGGACAATCTATTTTCCAGTGACCCCACTGTCTGAAGCTAGGACATGGCTTTGTATGATGCCTGCTCTGTGGACCAGATTCCTGCAATTTAAACAGTTGCTGTGTGGGTGTAAAGCGAAAACTTTCCAAGGATTTTGACCAGGGGGCTGAACTAGGGAGGCCAAGATTTGCTATTTGGCTTTAGTCTGTTTTCTTTCAGAGCTCTCTCTCCCTCCTCTTGGTTTTTGAAACCTTCAAAGGCAAAATCTACAAGCTCCTTCAGTGGTGTCTATTTTCTAATTTTTGGAGCTTTTTGCAAATGTCTTGATAAGACTAGGAGATAAAGTGAAGACGTAGGAGATTCAGGAGAGTTAGGATGAGGGTTTGTACTTTTAATAAAGGCCTCTGAAAGGCAGTTCATAAAAGGGCTGGGTTGTCATCTGCCTGCTGGGTGATTTCACTGAGGTGCTCATAGCTGACCTGTTCATTTCTTTTTCATCTGTGCCAGGAAGCAAGTGATATGATAATGACATGTCCTACTAGGGTCGCCAAGTTGACATGTCCACTCAGGGTTTTGGGCCTCAGGCCTGGGAACCACTCAATCTTCCTTAGTGTGTCTGTCAGGGTTTTGGTGGTAAAGCTCGTTGATATGGTTTTCAGCCACCTGAAAAATATGTTCACTTTTATAATCAGTAAGGATGGGCATGAGGATAAAGTAAATATCTCCCAAAGTGAGGTCATACATTTGTGTAAGAGGAATTATTTTCTAAATTTATCAGAATTTTATGAGAAGGATCCCATTTTTTTGTTAGAAACTTTCTGGGTCAGTAACTGAGAAAGAAATGTGGGTATGAATGGGCTCGTCAATGCCTTCTGTCTCTTGGAGTGAGTTAGGACAGGATAAGAAGTGATTTGGGGAGTTACTTGGTGAGAAGAAAGAGTGTGAGAATGTATCTGAGGATGAGAAAAAGGTGGGTTTGAGGAGGGGAATGGGCCAGAGGAGCCAGGTGGGCTGGCAAATGTTGGAGAAGAGGAGGAGGACTCAGTGGAGGGAGGGGCTAACATTTGGGAGGGTTGTAGGTCTGGGTCAAGTGGTGAGGAAATGGGAGGCAATGAGGTGGGGTGGGTTATCAACCAGACTGAATTTATCAATGGTGGGGGAGGTAAAAGCATTGGGTTGGGCATGGGGATTGGACATTTTTGAGGTAGGAGGTTTTTGTTCAGTGAAAAGGATTTGGAGGGAGGAGAGAGAAGTTCAGAGGTAATATTTCTGACAGTGGGTAAAAAAGTCTTGGATATAGGGAATCGATGACTATTTGCCATTTCTCTGGAGGAAGTTATCACTATCCTGGGGAATTTGGAACTCAAAAGTACCCTTAGATGGCCAGCATGACCTGACATCGAGTCTGTATTAACAGAACAAGGAAGTGAACTAAAAAATGAATTTTTGGATTTAATGTCTCCTTTTAAAGCCAACAGGGAAAGATTATGCAGGAGACAGCTGAGTGGGAGTGTATCCCAATATTTTGGAGAGTGAATTTCCCATTGCATGAGGAAAACAAAGGCAAATGAGTTAGGGAAATAGGTTGCTGGGATGTCTTCCTGTGAACTGCCTCTCAACTGGGGTCTGTAGGCTCACAGAGTTGGATGAGAATGTTCTGCATACTGAAAGAAAGTATACTCCTCAGTCAGAATGAAGGAGGTCCCCTTTATGTGGTGTTCTCAAATAGAGAATAGAGAGGAAGGAAGAAAGGTTTGCAAGGAAAAAGGAATACGAATTAGCTTTCTCTGGGCACCTAGAGAAAGTCAATTGTGTCAGAATCTTATCTTCCCAGGAGTGGTGATGGTTTAGCCACTGAAGGTAGGATGTATGCTTTCAGGTCTGGCAGGATGGTCCCATGACTGGAGTTTGTGTAAAAGGCTGGTTTGTGGGAAAAGAAGGGAGAGTTATCTAGTTGGTCGGTGGGGACATGTACTCAGGAATTTGAAAGGAGAACAAGATAATACAGGATACATAATTTACAGAATTATTTTATAATAGCCTCCCAAAGATCTAAATAAAATCTGTCCACACACTAAGACCCAAAGAATCCAGATAAGGGCCTGGATCCTATGGTAATGTAATGCATGAGTCCATCTGAAGACCTAGAGCCCATGGCAATGCCCCTATGAGTCCAACTGGAGGCCTAGAGCCCACAACAATGACTCATGCAAGTCTTTTTCAGTGATCTGCCCTGGGAAGGCCCAAAGTCAGCAGTGGAAGCTAGAAAGTCTGTGCTAGCAGGATGAAGAAGCTGTGCCAGCAGGTTGAGAGTTCTTCACTGGATCTAGGAAGCAACACTCAAAGTAAGGACCAGGGCTCCCCCAAAAAGTACCTCAGCCATCCTTCGTGACAACCAGATCTTGAGCTCCTCTGATGATGTGAACAACTGAATTCATGTTAGTAAACCAGCATGACCAGCTTCTCCAGGAGACTGCACAGCACACCATCTTCTCCTCTGGAGCCAGGAGGCGATGCTCAAAGTAAGGAGCAGAGTTCCCCAAAGTGAACTGCAGGTATTCTCAGCAACAATAAGGTCCCAAGCTCCTCTGATAATGAAATCATCCAAGTTCATGTCAGGAAAGAAACTCAACAAGCTTCTCTAGGGGAGCCAATGGCAACAGAAGGACCAACACCGCAGAGAACCAACAACAATTCTCCTCTTTCTTCTTTTCCTCCTCCTCCTCCTTCTCCTTCTTATTATACTACTACTACCACTACTACTCATGTTCTTCTTTTATCTCAGCAACAATTCTCAGGTGGGCCAACCATACTCAGCACTGTGGTGAGTTCATCTACTATACATTGCCCACCAGTTTTCAATCCACCACAGGGCTTGAAGTTGCCTCCAGAGTTTTGAGAACTCACCAAAGAGTACCCTAGACCAGAGCCTTGCAGTCCTGCTGTGCAGGGCAGTCAAGCATGAGCACCCAACTTTTGGGAAGGAGGGGAACCAGGATGAAACACAAGAAGCTCTTAGGATTTAGGAATAATTAAACTGCAAAGGATTTGGTGACTCTTGGAGATGGATTAATTATATTATTAATTATATTATTATAGGCAGCTAAGTTAAATAGAAATTAATATGCAGTCAAAGAGGGACTGGACTCTCAAGAAAGTTAGCAGAAAAAAATAAACACATTAGCAGGATAAATAAAGATGTGGCTGAAGGAAGGCAAGACCTTAAGGTAAAGTCACAAAGGCAAGACTTATATACTTCACTAACAGATAAGCAGAACTTGAGACTGTACTGTAGTTAGTACCAATGAGACCATTAGGCCAAGATATTCATCAGATACCAAGGTGGGTGACCAGAACACCTGGACCCATCCCTCTTCCAAAAGTTCCTGTTTTAAGGGTCATAGATGAGCCAAGGTTCATTGCTGTGTGCCCTGCTTCCCTATTAAATCAACATCAGCCAAGCAGTCGTATTTGTAATCCTACAGTTGGACACACATTGTACCCACATTGTGATGTTGCTGTATGAATTACCCTGAGGAAGGACCTCAGTGCAACCCACCTGGGATCCCCCCTTTTCTCTTAAAAACTATTCCTATTGCCCAATAAAACATTTTACTCTGAACCTCCTGCACCCTTTGATTATCACTTTTTGATTTCAGTAGACACAAACTCAGTACATCTTACAGTTAACAAGTTGGGAGTTTCTTCCAGTTCAACATTTTGCACAGTAAAATGGACATGAGTGCATAGCATTATGGTTTACATCTAAAATAGGCTCCAAATTCCTTTGCTTGTGAAAGTTTAGTGGATTCTGGAGGTGCTATAATCATTGGTGGATTCACCCATTGAAGAGTATAGTAGCTAAATATGCTATTAGGCCTAATCAGAAGGGACAGTTTACTGGAGGTGTGACCTAGAAGGGTGTATCTCTCCCCATTTTCTCCCTTCACTCTCTGCATCCTTGCTGCCATGGGATTGTTATTGGAATCTCCTGGCTGTTGAGTCTCCTGGCTGGCTAAACCAAAATGTTATCCAGCAGCTCCTTCAGAAAGTGGCTTGCCAATTATTGGGGACCTGGCCAAGATCCCCAAACTCCCAAATGAGTGTATGGTGAAGGCTTAAATAAATGAGACAAGTGGTATGATTTTACAACTCCAGAAGGGTCAAAACACTCTAACAGAGTTTGACTCTGGGGGCTGAGACAAGGAATGTCTCTGGGTGGCCCATATTTATTTAGTTTTCAAACAAGGAAGGGGTTAGAGTGGAAAATGCAGGA
>RJWT010011305.1:0-23418 GCA_004365215.1 Cuniculus paca
TCTCTAAATTGCACATATCTTTATAAGCAAGGTTTTTCATGTGTAGTATGTGTTTGATACCATGTTAAGTGCTTTATATATCATTCAATTCACATAACGACCCTGTAATACAAGGAGACTTTCTCTTCCCATAACTAAAACTATGATTTAGAAAATTTTAAAAACTCTCTCAGTGTCATATACATTTAATTTGATGCAGATCCATGATTCAAACCCAACTCCTTCTGGCTCTAACTCCTATTCCTAATCATAATATTGCACTGTTTTTCGTTGGTCATCTGCCCAACAGAGACTTCTCATATTGATGCATATTGGGCAAGATAGTTAGAGTCTATCTTACAGAGTTTTAATGCATTAATTTCCTTAACAAGTATTTATCAAGCATCACATTATATGCTGAGGATAGAGAAATAAATTAAGCAGAAAAGTCTTTCTGTTGTAGAGCTTATAGTCTAATAGGGAAGATAAATATTAAACAAATATATAATCATTTATGCATCATAATTATGAAAAGAGTTATTAAGAAGTACAGGCAGACTTAATCAGTCAGTCTTTTCTAAAAGCTAAGCCAAGATCAAAACAAGAGAAAAAGCGGCATAGTCAGAATGCATGAGGAGGCAGAAGCCCCATGTCCAAAGAAGCCATCGGGGACAGAGCAGGAAACATGCAGAAGGAAGGCAGAGAGGCTGATGAGGCAGGAGCAGGCTTGACTCTTGAGATCACTGCTAGTGACAGTGTTCATGGACGCAACCACTTTGGAGAACAATTTGACAATACTTAGTAAAACCGGAAAGCACATTCTCCATTGCATAACAGTTGATTTGTTACCTATAAGTTCTAAAGACACTATCACAGATACATGCAAGGACGTTCACTGCAGCACCGTTTATTACAGTAAAAGATTAAGGAAACATCTGAATGCTCGTCAATAGAAGAACTAATAAATAAGTTGTGGGGTGATCACAGAGAATAATATACAATAGTCAAAGGGATGAGATACCTATATGCATGTTGACTCAAAACTATCCAAAGAGTATAAAATAACTATTCAAGGGGTAACCAAAATATGGAGTAGATGTTTATATTTTTAAAAATTCATTACAGTAAAAGACACAGGTCCCCTTATAAAATTCCTCCTCAGTTTGAACATACTTATCCCATTTTTCTTGCCACTTGCTAAAGCAGTTCTGGAAGTTCCATTTTGTGTTTCTTTATAAGGTGTGATCAGAATTTTGGTGAATGCTGCATCCAAGTGCCAACAGAAAGACAGGCTCATAAAAACATTACAGTGTATCCTTATGTACTTTATTCACCAGATACGGCACCATGTGACTTCTAGCTTTTCCTCAAAATCAAAATGATCATAAAAGGTAATTGTTTTGAATTAATTCAGGACATCAGGGAAGCCACGACAGCACAACTAAAGAGTATATCCCAATGGCAATGTGTCTTTTATTGAAATAATTTTTAGAATTTAAACATTTGCAATATTTGTGCTTCAAGCTTCATACACAATATAAAAGATTTATACAGATGTTAAAAACTCATAGCATTCTATATTTGTTTTTCATAGTTATATTTTCCAGGAGAAAAATTATAAAAACAAGGACCAAGAAGGATATAGAGCAAATTCACAAAAGAAGTTTTCTCTAAAAGTGGGAGTCAAATCTTGAACAAAAGGTGAAGAAAAAGAAAGTTTAGTTTGATCTGTATCATTCTGTTTCTTCTATAAAAAGAACATGAAACAAAATATACAAGTGTTTTCATTTTTGAATTCTGAATAGTGGGTACATGGATGTGGTTAGTTTTATATTTTGGGGTAATAATTTTTTAATATTTAATGGAAAAACAATGTAAACGAAAACAAATTACCTAATCTTTATTTAGTCCATTAAAATGGTGTGATATTCAAAATGTTAAACCCTATGTTGCAGAGTGTACCAGATATCTTTGTCCAAGAGTAATTCTCTCCCTTCTCTCTCTGCTTCCTGGCCACCATGACATGACGTGAGCAGCTTACCTTCTTGGCGGGTCCCTTCACCATGCCTTTTCTGCATTTAATCCTGCCAATAATGAACTGAAACTTCTGAAACTATAAGCCAAAATAAATCTCTCTTCTTTTAAGTTGTGGACATTAGGTATTTTGTCTCAGTGATAAAAAACATGACTAAGACAGATTCACATACACTAGGCAAGGACTTGACCACTGACATCCCCAGTCCATGTGCTGGAAACTTAGTCCTCAATACATCCATGTTGAGAGGTAAGACCTTTAGGAGGTGATTAGGTCTCAAGGGCTCTGCCTGGAAGAATAAATTAGTGTCATTAATTTGAGAGTGAGTTAGTTATTGTAAGAGGGGCTCCTGATAAAAGGATGAGTTCAGCTCCCTTGGGTCTCTCTCCCACACTTTGATTTTATATTGCCCGGTTTCCAGAACCATGAGCTAAATAAGATAATATTTATAAATTACCCTGTCTTTGGAATTCTGTTGCAACAACCAAAACAGACTAAAATATTTTTCTAATAGGGCAGGGCATTCAACTTAGAGAAAGTAATCCTTGATATTTGTTAGGAGGTGTTGAGAACATGACATTAAGTTCATCGTGACTGTAGTCATCGTGCCAGGAGAAAGCAATGAAATAAAGTTCATAGAACATATGCAAACAATACAGCTGTAGTCACAGGGTCATTCTCTAGAATTGGCATTTGTTACTCCTTGTTCTATTCACTACACCACTGTTAGCACAACTAAAACCCATCATTCCTCTACTAGAGTCAGCTCACAAAAAAAAAAAAGAACAATAGTGAGAACTATTTGTAGTCTTAAGAAATTTTATTGATCATGATCACATGATCACTGTCCTGAGAGTGTTGGACAACAACTAAGCCAGGTTGGACACAGAAAGTGAAAACTAGCCATGATTTTTAAGAAGTGGCTTTAACTGGGCAGAGTCTGCTTATAGGTAATTTCCCTAAATATGTACAGACGGTTCTCCATGGTCATTTGTGTCCCTCCTGCCATACACAAGGGCTCTGGTAGCCCAACCTTCCCACCAACACTTGGTATTATCCCACCACCACTTGGAATATCCTTGTAGTTTCTTTCATCTCCTTCCAGTGAAGTGCACTTCCTCCCACAAGATACAGTACCTGCCATTGCCTTCTATGTTTGGTCAATTTTTGATGTGTCAGGATCAGAAATGCCCTCTGAAGACCTCAATTTATTTAATGTTTATCTAGACCTGGAATTGAATTTCTATTGGAAGAATTTAAGAAGTCATGTATATTCTAATGCAATTAGCTAGGGATAAAAAGGAGAAAAAAACAATTATCAAATGTGTGGTCATTCATAGCTATTTCATTATGAGAAGATAAAGTGGATGAGTGGCAGAAAATTTAGGTGACAAAAACTGAGTCCAGCAATTCAATTTCTATCCATAAATTCTAAAGACATTGCCACACACAGGGCGATGGTTGTCCTCCAAAAGCCTTGCAACAATCAGGTAGAGAGATTGACTAATTTTGATGTTTTGGGATAATTTATATGGCACAAAGACTATGCATTCCTTGAAAATTGAAAATTTCCACTGATAAAGTCCTCAGTTTGAGAATCTTTGTTTATGAGAAAACAATATATTGGTCAACTTGTCAAAAAACTGAAATACACTCAACAACTGCAAAATGCATGTTCTTCTCAAGTGCAAACAGAATTCTCCAGAAGAAATCATATTTTAGGTCACAAAACAAGATTATCTCCATTCAGGAAGTTGAAATCACCTCAAGTATCTCTTCCAACCACAGTGGCATGAAACAAGAAATCAATAATAGGAGAAAATTAGAAAATTCACAAATACATGGAAATCACATAATATACTCCTAACAACCAGTGAGCCAAAGAAGAAATCAAAAAGGAAGTCAGCTGGTGTGGTGATGCACACCTATAATCCCAGCACTCCAAGAGCCTGAGGTCAAACCCAGTGCCTCGACAACTGTAGCGAGATACTTGTTTCTAAAGTAAAAAAATATATATAAAGGCCAGGCTGAAATTCAGTGTGAAAGTCCTGGCTTCAATCCCCAGAATGAAGGGAAGAAGGTAGGGAAGGAAAAGGAGAAAGAAAAGATTTTGAGGCAAGCAAAATTGAACACGATATTTCAAAATTATAGAATGGCACAATTGAGATTTAAGAGGCAAGTTTATACCTACTGGTATATGTGTCCACATGAATTTAAAAAGGATCTCAAATGAACAATCTCACTTATACCTCACAGAAGTTAAATAAGATCAAACTAAGCCCAAACATAGCAGAAGAAAAGAAATAACAGATTAGAGCAGAAATAAATGAAGTAAAAAATAGGAAAACATTAGGAAAGATTAACAAACTGAACTTTTTTGAAAACATAAACACATTTATAAACTTTTAGTTGGACTGGCCAAGAAAAAAGAGAGTAGATTCAGATACAATTATAAATGAAGGAGGAAATATTACAACTGATACCATAGAAATGCAAACAATACTAAAAGACTACTAAAATCAATGATATGCCAGCAATTATATGCCAACAAATTGGATAACTTCGATGAAATGGATAAATTTCTAGAAACATCCAATGTATTAACATTGAATCATGAAGAGATGGAAAATCTGAACAGATTTGTAATGAGTAAGGAGATTGACTTAATAATCAGAAACCTCTCAATAAAGAAAAGCTTAAGATGAGACAGATTTGCTTGTTAATTCAACCACTCAAAGAATAGTTAAGGCAACACCTTCTCAAACTCCTTCAAAAACTGAAGAGGAGAGAATACTTCTAAACTTATTTTTCAAAGTTTATCATTACACTGATACCAATGACAGATAAGAATATTGCAAGAAAAGAAAATTACAGTTCCAGGTCTCTGATGAACATAGATATAAAAGTTTTCAAGAAAATGTCAGTGTCATAAGTGAGCTGTGCTGGTGACTTAGACTGGATGCATTTGTGCCTTTCCACAATGCCGGAATTTATTTTATGACAAACAAATGCACAAGCAACACCAATTTTGTCAGCCTTATAAGGCCAAGTGATCCAGGTTTGTTTGGTAGCCAGTAAGCCAGGCGATCAAGGTTCTTTCATTCTAATCTTAATTACTTACATCTATAGCACATAAGTCTCACATCACATTCCACACAGTAACATACGTAGGGTATTGGATGACTAAGAGAGTTTTAATAGTGGGGTTGCAGGATTCGGAGAGGCAGGACTGAAAAGAGACGTGAAGAGTTGTGACTAGCTAGCATTCCAGACCGAGCAGAGATTCTTCTCCAAGGAAGGGAAAGGACTTGTCAAGAGTTCAGAGTTGGTTCACAGCCTGAGTCTGAACAGCACGCGGTTCAAGTGGACCTGGGCTAACACAGAGATGGAGTTGAGCCAAAGCTGGGGGCAGAGTGCCAGAAATATTGGCTGTCGACCTCGTGGTGCGTTCACCAGGTGATCTGATGAGATGACAGGTTTCTGTGGCCTGCCACACTGTAACGCTGGTTGTCCCTCCTCTCAGATGCTTCAGATGAGGGGCTTACATCATTTCTTGGTCTGGTATATCTAAAAGGTTCATGGGCCTGTTTCTTTTTTTGTGAATGTTAGATATGTTATGTACCCATGTGTCCTTGACTTAATTGGATAGATTTACAGATGACAATTTTTTATTAGCAAGAATAATTAATCAGTTTTCACCTTATGATTGTGCTGGGCAGGTGGGAGTTGACTTCAGCTGAAAGTTTTGTATGTCCAACATCTGGTGGTTATCTGTTTTGTATGTACAAGTTACCAAATCATTCTGCCCCAGTATTTGTACTCAAAATGGAGCAAACTGCTGTTTTATAAAAAGGAGTAACTCAGAGCAAATCATAGCCTGAAAGCTACTATTCTTACTACTCTATACATCATGGAGTAACTAACAGCATAGCACAACTAGCAAATTGAATTCAGCAGCACATTGAAAGGATCATTCACCATGATCAAGTAGGATTACTCTCTGAGAGCCAAGAAAATGGCTCAGTATATGTAAATCAATTAATGTAATATACTATAGAAACAAAATAAAGTATTGAAATCATAAGATCATCTCAATAGATGGAGGAAAATACCTGAAAAATTTTATTCCCTTTTATGACAGCAACTCTCAACAAATTGGTTACAGGAAACATAGCTTAATATAACACAGTAAAGGCCATGCATGACAAGCCTACTGCTAACATCATACTCAGTAGAGGAAAGATGAAATTTTTCCTCTAAGATCATAAATAAGGCAAGGGTGCCCACTGCCACCACTTCTTTTCAACACAGTACCAGGCACTGTAGCTAGAATAACAAAGCAAGAAAAGAAAACAAAAGGCATCAACATCTGAAAGTAAGAGTAAAACTGTCTCTGTTTGCAGATGACTTGATCTCATACATAAAAAATCTTAAAGGCACAAAAAAATTTGCTAATAAACTAATTTTGTAAAGCTGTAGGATACGAAAATCAAAAAACGAATATAATCTGTCTTTCCATACACTAACAACAAACTATCTAGGAAAAATATTAAGGAAATAATCCCATTTATAATTACATTTGGAAGACTATAACACTGTACTTATAAATAGACTTATCCAAGGATGAGTACACTGAATACTATGAGGCCGAGGAAAAAATTGAAGACACAAATAAATGGAGAGATTTTATTCTGTGTCTACAGATTGGAAGAATTAATATTATTAAATGTCTACACTAATCAAAAAAATCTATAGATTCAACATAACCCCATTTAAAATTCCAATAGCATTTTTCACAAAAATATTCAAAATTCTAAAATTTGTATGAAATTACAAAGACCAAAGCTGGAAACATCACACTTCCTAGTTTCAAACTATATTACAAAACCATAGTAATCAAAATAAACTGGTACTGGAATTTCAAGAAAGGACACATAGACCAATGAAATTGAACAAAGAACCCCAAAATAAGCCCACACATATGTGGTCAATTGATATTTGACAAGAATACTAAGAATTCTCAATGCAAAAAGAGTAGTCTTTTCAAAAACTGGATATCTATCAACAAAATAATGAACCCCTATCTTATACCATTTACAAAATTAATTCAAAAGGATTACAGTCTTAAATGTAAGAATTGAAAGCACAAAACTCTTAGTAGAAAACTTAAGTGGAAAGCTCTTTGGCATTGGTCCCAGTAATGACTCTTTTAATATACCAAAAACCCAAGCAATAAAAGCAAAAATAAACAAGTGGGATGGAATTAAACTAAAAAGTCCCTGCCCTGCAAAAGAAACCATCAATCAAATGAAAAGGAAATCTAAGAATGAAAGTACTTGCACAATATATATCTGATGGGGGTTAATACTCACAATATACAAGGAATTTGTTCAAGTCAATAGCAAAAATAAATAATCCAATTTTTTAAAATTGGCACAGGATGTGAATATATATTTTTCTTAAGAAGATATACAAATAGCCAACTAATAGTGAAATAGCACCACTAATCAGCGAAATTCAAAACCATGTTGAGACAACATCTATACCTTTTAAGGTGTCCATTTCAAAAAGATAAGAGATAGCAAGTGTTGGTGAAGATGGTGAGGAAAGGTTGTTACACTCCTGGTTAAAAAAAAATTTTTTTAATTTAAAAAATTAAAAAATAAAAAAATTAATATAACCATTATGAAAACAATATAGAGGTTCCTCAGAAAATGATCCAGCAGTTTGGATATATACCCAGTTCTGAGTATATTTCCAAAGGAAATGAAATCAGTATCTTAATGAGACATTGATACTCTGTGTTCATTGCAGCATTAGTCACATCGGCCAAGACACTCAAACCAAGGATCTGCTGAGGAACAAATGGATAAAGAAAATGCGCTATATGCATACAGTGGAATACTATCAGGCTTTAAAAGAAAGAAAATCTTTCCATTCATGACATCATGAATGAACTTCTCACATACTGAAGGCATCGGAATTTCTAAACCCAGTGACCTGAACCCTTTAAGGACTCTCCTTCCATTTATCATGTCCTTACCATCTTCGTTCTTTCCAATCACAAAAAGCTTTTCCCCTGAAAATGAGGCTATTGGCAGTTTCCAGGCTCCTGTCACCCTAGATTTACTGCCACAGAGGAAGTACTTTTTTCCCCCAGCTCTGGTATGAAGAGAGAGCTCTGAATAGCTTGATTTAAACCATGTGTCCATCTTCTCTGGGGCAGACACAAGGATTTGGACCAAGAGTCTACCTTTTGCTGGCTTGTACAAAAAGGTGACCACTCCCTCTAAGGCTCCAGGTTGTAGGAGCAGGGAGATACAGCTGACCAAAAGAAAGGGCACCTTTCTGACCAGGGAAGTACAGGGAGGCAAAGCAGTAATTCTTACCTACCCAGAGAAATTAATTTGCAAAAGATTGATCTGTGGAAGCGAACATTGCTCGGAGAACTTTCCAAGTATTTGGCCCAGGAAACCCCTTCACAAACCCATAAGAGAGCATGGAGCTGCCTGACATTGTCAGTTCATTTGCCCTTTGTCTAATCACATTGCTCATCTTTGGTCCCACATCTTCACCTCTCCAGTTTCAAGTCAGTGTCTATAGTCTATGGTTCTGCCTTACTCGTCTGATAATGTTCTCAGGTTATCTGTTTAGGAGACCCAGTTGCCAGCCCTGTCCCCACCCTTCCTGAAAGACTCACAGCTCTGTGATATGCCCTTGGTAGTCCCTTCACATACGTATTCTGGTCCATGCTCCCCCGAAGATGCGAGGAAAGTCTCTACAGAACTCAGTAGGGCTCCTTGTGCAGGACTTTCCTCTCTGGTCCTCTGCTCTTAAACTCTATTTAGCTGCTTCTGCCTCTCCAGAGTCTGAGCTTTCTCTCTCTCTCCTCAAATTCAGAAGTCACTGTAGTGTTAGGTCTCTGCTCAGGAGGAAGCTGGGACAATTCTAGGACTCACTTTGGGTGTGTGTGTGTGTGTGTGTGTGTGTGTGTGTGTGTTTCTCATCTCTTAAAGATAACTGTCTTTCATTATCTGATGCCTATTGTCTTAAAAATTATTTCATATATTCAGTTGTTTTAAAATTTATTTTAGATGAGAGGATAAATCCAGTCCTTGTTTCTCTATCTTGACTGTAAGTGAAATTCCATAACCACAGGGTAACTGTTTAAAAAAATATCCTTGTGTCTTCTCCTTCCTAGGACTCTTAAGCTTTTCAACAAAAGTGTGAAGAAATTAGAATTGTTGTTGTTTTAAAATTGCCCTTTATTGCTGGTTGGTTCAAGTCACGAATTATATTTTCTCTAAGTAGAAGAAAATTTCTTTTCAACTGACCACTTCCTGTCTTTTCCTTGCTTTTGTTTCCCTCATTCCTCATTAATACTCCCAAATAAGCAGTGTTTGCATGTACTGTATGTGCTACCTACTTTAACCCAAACAGGTCTAGTTCAAAGGATGAACTATAGATTGTTTTCTTTAGAAAGCCTAGAGTTATGAAAAATGTCTGTTTTTATCAGAATAAAAATAAAATGTTTTATACATTCTCAAGCTGTGGGAAAATGGCCATTATTTACTGTGCAAATTGTAATTGTGAGGACCAGTATTACTTTAATGGCAAAGAAAAAGTGATTTCGAGGCAGGAGTGCTGGAACTGTTTTCCTTCTTGAATTCTTTTCTTACTTCCTCCCTCCATATATGCTTCAACAGAGCCGAGCTAAAACTTTGCCTTAAATATAACCAGTGTTTGAATATGCAAGATATTCTATTAAAAATCGACACATACATCATTACTTACCTTGCAATAAAATCAATTTCTTAAAAGCACCTAATAAGCCACATTTTAAAACAATTTTCAAATTTTCAATAATTTGGACTATACTTTGAATTAAGGGCCTGCTTTCCTGTGTAGATAAGAATCATTTGTAATTAGCACATCGATTATTTGTATGTAAATGACTATTTCTAAAGTAACAGCAAATGGTTGGTTAACTTAAATGGTCTCCTCATAAATTTGTTTTAACCTTCTTGTTACTTTTTTTAATAGTACTTATAAAAGTAAATTTCAGCTTAGGCCACTGATGAATTATCATAAATTCTAAGTGAGGAAGGTCCAAATTAATGAGGCTTAACTATAAATTCATGCAGGGGCATAGAGAGCTGACTGTCCCAAGAGAAAGCAGATGTGCAGTTGACAGCCCGGCCCCAGAGAAATCGTATTTATTGAGGGCTTACATGTGCCAGGCCCTTAGCTCAGTGCTTCACATGCATGATCTCATTTAATGTTCCCAACAACAGCATGATTTAGTTGATGCTACCCATTTCAGACCATAGCACAAAAGCTCAGAATGGCTGGATAATCTGACCAAGGCACAGTTGTAAAAAGTCACCATCCATAGATTTAAAGCCAGGTCTGCCTAGTGACAAAGCTCTGGCTGTTTGTGATGGGGCACATGGTGTATCTGGGACACCCAGAGCGGCCCTATGCATCTCTCCGCATACACATGCATGAGCAATGCTTCTTGCTCTCCCTTCTGCCCCTCCTTGCCAGCCTTTTCTGACTCTAAGTCCATCTCCCAGCCTTTTGGGCCTTGGTCTCTCTTGGGGCTTCTTCACACTCATTGCCAAAATGGAAAGTCTCAATCGGCTTGGGTTATTGGTTGTCAAAGTCTGTGGAAAGTGTTAGGTCTTTTGTGAAAATGACAGTTAAGATTTTAAATAACAGCAATGTACAATATTGGAGACAGTTTGAAACGGGATTTTGAACGCTGATTTATAGCCAACTTTGGAAATGAAATTTAATAAATCTAGGAAGATATATGAGCCTTCCAGGGTTTATTATATGAATTGTTTGTAACTGTTTTTCTCTTCTTCTTTTTTTTTTCAGAGAGTCTCATATCAATTTCTTCTATATATTCCATTTATTTTTAGAAAATGAGCCCTAAGAATGAGCATTCCTGTCTAGCCTCCATTGTCTTCCTTGCCTCTGGATAAATACTGATCATCTCATGCTGGGCAGGGGAAAGAGAGAAGTACAGTGGAGTTTTGGAGACCCTACTCTTTCTTTCCTCGATGTGTGACTCTGGGACATCACATACCTCTTTTCAATAAATCCATCCTCTCCTTTTATTCCCCCACCCCACTCGCCTGCAACTCTAATCAGCAAAGCTCAGAAAGACACAGGATGCCCCTATGCTCGACCTAGGCAAGGACTGCTCATGGACTCTGCTCAGTTATTTATCTATTTCCTCTACACGATTTTATTGAGTCATTGCTAATGCCAGGCTCTGTCACAGGTACTTGTGCATAGAGGTGAACAAACCAAAAGTCTTCCCCCTCAGGAAGATTCCAGGACAGCAGGGTAGATGAACAGGTAACCACCAGAAAGAAATTAGTAAGATAATTTCAACTAGCATCAGACAGCCAAGGAGAACAAGAGACTAGAGTGACTAGGTAAGGGGGTGGGCATGTCTTAACATGGAGTGAGAAAAATCTCTAATTTTCTTTTGGAAGAACTCATGAGACACAAGGGATAGCTACTACAAATGTTGTGTGGCAGAAATCAACTTGGTAACAAACAAATTAATTAATTAATTGAAGGATCATTGAGGTTAAACTATACTAAAAAGCCGTCTGTTTTATGTAGGGTCACGTAGGTCACAGTATTTTTAATTTTCTTCTAAATACAGGGAGTATGACAGATAAAGTTTTGAAAGAGTCACTGGTCAAGAACCCAGTGTCACAGTGGCTGTCGTTTCTTAGTTGAGAGGAGATAGCGGTTGGGATGAAAGTGACAGGTAATGATTGGTCAGATTTCAGGAAATGTTTTAAGTTATTTCTTACAAGTTTTATTAGTGCATTAGGTTTGGGGAAGTGAGAAAAAGAAAAATCACCTGCAATTCTCCATTGAAATATCCAGGTGTATATTAACCAACCAACAAACCAAAACCCCTAAAACGCTGCAGAAAACTGAGACCTAGTCCAAGTTTCAACAAACTCTGTGTAATTTTTCTTCTTGTTCTAAGCATACTCAGATTTTTTTGGTAGCACTAGGGATTGAACTCAGGATCTTTGCGTTGCATTGTATCCCCAGAGTTTTTCTATTTTTTACTTTGACACAGGGTCTCACTAGGTCAGTAAGTGCATTAGTAGCTTGGTTAGAAAACAAACCAAAGCAAACGATTACCAGCAACAAAGCATTTTGCTGCCAAAGGAACAAAAATTTGGTCAGCCTTTAACTTAGTCTCAGCAACTACAAACACTGAAGTCATCTACGTGGATTTCCTGTGTGGAAAATGTTGCTAATTCAGGAATAGGTACCTGGGCCTGCTGCTATGTGTAAAGATGATAGAAAGTTCTCAGATATCCAAGGGCTTATAAATTGCATAAAATGAAGCAATAAATGTAAGTGCCTTATTTAGAATTTCAACATTATATAGTTATTTTGACTCTTAAAAGATGTAACTATATAAAGTACTTAAAAAGATGCTTTGCATATTTCCAGGCTCTAAAAGTTAACTATTGTTATTGGACAAAATGATCACATTCCTCATTGGAAAAACTACTTGAAAATGTATTTCATTTGCTTAAAATGAAACAAAAGTACAAATTTAGGAATAAGGAACTCATTATATAAAAAACTATGTAAGCATCAAAACTTTAAGCATAATTAAAAGCTAAATTTCAGTGATTCAAATCCATGAGAAAGTTAAATTATGATTGATTTTTACAATTATTCAGAATAATATAAATCTATTTAAATAATAAATTTATTTATTATTTATTCATTTCTCAAAAAGTATTGCTTTATTTGCCTAAACTAACTGACAAATAACTTGTATAGTCATTGTGTTAGACAAAATACCTGAGAAAAGCAACTTAAAGAAAAATTTATGTTGACTCACAGTTTCAGTTTTAGAGGTTTCAGTCCATAATTAACTGGCTCCATTGTTTTCAGGCCTGTGGTGAGGCAGATACACCACAGCAGAAAGTCGTGGCATAGCAAAACTGCTCACCTATTGCAGCCAAAAAAGAGAGAGATGGGGGGCAGGGGACACAGAAAGACAGACGGACAGACACACACACACACACACACACACACAGAAGAAGAAGGAGGAGGGTAGGAAGGGAAGAGATGGAGGAGAAGGAAGATGAGAAAAAAGAGGAAGGAGAACAACAGAAGGAGAATGGGAGAGAAAGGGGTGAGGACCCTTTAAAATCATGCCCTCAGTGACCTACTTCCTCCAACTAGGCCCAACCTCCTAGAGTTTCTACCCCCCCCATAACACTTCTAGCTGTGGATCAAGCCTTCAACTCATGAGACTTTGGGGGACATGCTAGATTAAAACTATAACAATATTTAAGGTGTATATCATTATGATTTGATGTGTGTATACACTGTGAAATAATTACCACAATCAATTTAGTTAACACATCTACAACCTCAATTATTCATTTATTTGTTCTTGTGATAAGAACACCTAGGATCTATTATCTTGGCAAATTTCAGGAGCACATTATAACATTATTAAGTGTAATTACCATACTGTATTTTAGACCCATAGAAATTATGCATCTTATAACTGGCAGTTTAAATTCTTTAACCAGAATTGCCCTATTTCTCCTACCCCTCCGTCTTCAGCACCTACTATTCTACCATCTCTCAACTTTTTTAGATTTTCCATATAAATAATAAGATTATATAGTTTTTTCTTTCTTTCTTTAGCTTGTATCATTAAGCACAATGCTAATAAGTTTCCCTTTTTGCCTAAACTAATTCAAGATACTTGTTTGTTTTCATCTGCCCTAAAAGAAGACGTGAGGACTGCCCCTACAATTTTGTGTATCTGGAACAAAAAAGAACACATGGATCCTTGCCACCTGTGGTACTGTTTTAGACACTTGAGCGGAGGCATTATATTCTTCCCAAGCTACATTTACTCTTTTCTGGGAAAAATGTCTAGTTCTTTTTATTATTCCTAGTGTGCTATGGTTTCCAGGTCCCTCCCCAAGCTGGCCACTTTGGCCAGAGTGTTCTCTAGTTGTTTGTGACCTTCTTGAAAGGTGTAGAGCAAGATCCTCCAAGCTGTTCTGTCAATGATTGCCCTACACCCTAGACACAAATTCTTCTATTAGTATAGCCTGCGACAAAACCAATATTTTAAGTAGATTTGTTATTCCTGGCTAAACTTGGGTTCGTGATGTTTCTGAATCCTCAGTTTTTTCCAGAGTTGCTGTAAGGCCAAGTACCCACAACCCTATGGTTATGCATTTGCTCTTTGAGGATACAAGTCCTTAATAAAGTGAGTGAGTTCCGTGACAGTTTGGAGACCTCTTGCCCCATACTGTGATTATTACATGTCTAATTCCTTTATCTATAATGTTAACTATCAGTTCTAAATACGGGGGAAATCAAACTTTCTTGTCTGGGATCATAGAACTATGGGGTGCTGTGGACATCCTCCTTCCTTGGCCGTATGAGCCCTTGAAAGGTAAATCTCTGCCAGATGGGCAGGGGTGACTGGTATCTCCTTGCTATTCCAATTGATGAAAACCAGAGCTGCCTGATCTTGTATTTAATCCTATCCACTATCTATTAAAATTCACTAAAGCTTGCTAAGCCTCATTTCCTTGAAAGCCTATCAGGTTTCTGTTTCATCAAAGTCAAGTGTATTTAATTAATGCAATCCAATTCATTCTGGAAGTGGTCAAGTTCTCCAAAAGGCACTCAGTAGAGCTACTAGTATTTTTATAGGAATTAAACATGACACAATAGGCAAAAACAAGCATACTTCGTACATGCCATTACAGCCACCTCTTTTGCATGCGATTGAGTAAATTACCTTTTGTTATGAAACATTAATCCTCTTTGCAAAGTGGAGTAATTCCCACCTCAGATGCAGCCTGTTAAGGACTGCGTTGGGAGCCAAACTAGCAATTCTGTACTTCAGAAAGAGGAGCAGATCCAGTCCTTTGAATAGGACTATTTTGAGATGCCAAAACGTTGTCCTTCTGGTTGTATCTAGGACATCCTAATCCTCATTACACTGCCTTCCCAGTTATTCTAGATTGTAAAATAATATCAGGCCCAAGTTTGCATTATAGAAATCTAGGTAAGGCAGCATTAAACAGCCATCAAGAATTGTGTAAGGAATTCACATGAAGACCTCAGCCTGCATGCCTCAAAGGACTTCTTTGTAATTAGTTAAATAGTAAGCTCAAAAATGTTTCTAACGGGGCATGATGGCACATACCCCTGTAACCCCAAAACTCAGGAGGCTGAGGAGGGATGATTGTCACGAGTTTGAGACTGGCCTGGACTACATAGCAAAACCCTGATGCAAAAAACAAACAAAAATATTTCTGTGCCCTAATAACCACAATATATATAGCTGTATCATATTATATGTTAAAAGATTGACTATTATCTTATTTGGAAAACAAATATTTTCAGATGTAATTAAGTTAAGGATTTAATGATGGCTAGTGATGAGATCATTCTGGATTATGCAGCTGTTTTTGAAATCCAGTGGCAAATCTCCTTCTAACAGAAAGGCAGAAGGGGTCTAATAGATGGAAGAGGAGTGGACACAGAGGAGAAGTCATTGTGAAGGTGATGGCAGAGATGAGAATGAATTAGTCACGAGTCAAGGAAAATCGAAGTCAAGAGAAGCTGGAAGGGGAAAGGAAGGATTCTCCTCTGGAATCTAGACAGAGCTCTCTTCTGACCTCTGGAAGTGTAAGAGAAGTTTACAAAAATATTGCCAAATTGAGGTGCCTGGTTATATCAGCCACGGGAAAATACACCCTCCCTAGGCAGAGTGGGAGAGTGCCCAAATGAAAAACAAGACGCTGTGTCCAATCAGTGCCCCACAAAGTGCACTTCTCACAATCAGCCTGTAGCTGTCCTCTGTATTGCTAGCTAGGTCAAAGTGTTAGGCTATCCCAACCCTTTCACTGATCCCTCACTCCCTGCCCACTGTCCTCCTTTGGCTTTCCCCAGCTCAGGCCTGTTTGACCTTGATACTTCCTTTAGCCTTATTCTACCTGGGTACACAGCTTGGGAGGCTATGAGAGTGAGCAGATTAAGTGACTTTCCCTATCCCGAAAGGCACTGGAACTGGAAGGAACTGCAGAAGCAGCAAGTGAGGATAGGACCAGTCAAGCTGCCACCGCCAAGAATGCCAGTTTACGTAGGCCCCTAAGACATAAGAATGAATTGGAACTATAGTGCCATTTAACTCACAATTTTCATACTAAACTAGCATAAATGCAAAAATGTAAATTTATTCCTTTCTCACCAGAGTAGACAAAATCATCAAGAATAAAGAAAACTGCTTATTTCCCACCCATTTCTGTTGAAGTTTCTTTCCAGTGCACACCAGGAAACTGACTGAACCAATCTCTTATTATTATCCCATTTATCTTAGTACTCATGTTTTTAAATTATAAAAGTTCTTCCCTAATTTTTGATCATGCTTTTTCTTTTCCTGTGGATATACTATTACCTTGAATTTCCATGAGAGATACTAATAAAAATTCTGAAGGTTGGTTTGTTTTGTCGTCTTTTTAGAGACTTTCCTGCTTGTTGAATTATCTACATTTTCTCCAAGATCTTTATTTTTCTATTAATTTATCTTGCCCAATCTTTATCGAGTTGTGGGCTTTCTCAAGAGCTTATAATAACTAATGTGGTAAACTGCATCTTTCAAAAGCGGACACAATGATATCTTACATCCACGTGCTCTTCTGCAAGGTTTCCTTGCTAATGGGTGATGTCTATCTCTACTCCTTTGAATCTACCAGGACCTCGTGATGGGTTTGACAAATGGAACAAGGCAGAAGTGCACATAGCCACTTCTGGAGACAGCCCTTAATCTGCTCAGCATCTCATGCTTTCTTTCTCTTGGAAACCATCTTCCACATAACAAGTGCAATGACACTGAGACCAGTGTTGTGAGAAAACCAAGCCCCATGGAGAGAGAAGACCACAGATACCCAGCTCAATAAGCTTCAGGTGTCTCCAGCCTCAGCTGCCATCTGGCTGTAACTACATGAGAGACCTCATGTGCAGACCACCCAGGTAACCATGGGCAACGTAGAGAACCATGACGGGTAATCATAGACTGTTATTTTAAGCCACCGAGTTCAGGCCTGGTTTGTTAGGCAGCAATAAATAGGTAACCAGAACACTTGATTTCCCATTCATGTTTAAAATGTGACAGTTGAAGCATCTCTCCAGTGAGTAGATTGGGATGGTGACTTTCATCGCAAGGAGACTGAATTGGAGCCAACCATTATCTTACATACTATAATGTCGAGTGTTTTGCTATAGAATGTTCACGCCCACACCATTTTCCTTACATCTCTATGATATGGCTTCATAAGAGAAGGTTATGATTTTTTGCATTGGCCTGAGTCTATGTATATGCTGCAGTATTTTTTTTCTGGGCAGAACCAAGGCAAAGGAAGGAGGGGACAAGGCATGTCAACCACTATCTCCCCACTGTAACTCTGGGTCCACTCTATTTCCTGTGCCTGCCTGCTCTCATAATGAGACTCTAATTCCCATCCTCATATGAGACACAATCCCATCCTCATGTCATCATTCAGTGGTTTGCCTCAGCCAGGGTTCCACGCCCTGCCTCCTCCTCCGCATCTTGAATGACTTCTTTGGCTTTCCATCTTCTAGAAATTTGTTGAGATCTTCCTCTTGTAAATGGAACTCCTCCAGTCCTACATTTTATTTGTGTGTATGTGTGTGTGTGTTGCAATTCATCATTTTATTTCTTTGAAAAAATTTTAAATTTGGTTTTAGGTTATGTCAAATTTATATAAAAATAAATGTGTTTCACACTACATTCTGAAACCTATGTTTTATCTAAATTTAAAACAGTTTAATATGTCTCCTCAGAAGTTTTCTGGCTTGAATATTTGAAAACAAATTTTTAAAAGCTAGAAACTAAAAAAAAAAATAGAAAATTGTGACATCTACTCCCAGTTTTTATATCCAGCTTTACAAGAGCATCACTTTCAGCCTAACCACTAAAGTAGGTTGATAAGTTATAAAATCATAGATGTTAAAAATCCATCAGAAAAAGAGAACACAGAAAAAAATAGACTCCAAAAATGTAGGAGGGTAGAAATTTATTGCTACTCCTGTTGCTAGTGAAACCACATAAAGAGGAGAAATCTATCAAAAATGTGGTAAGGAGAATTCCTGAGGAAATTCTAAAGAATTTGTAAAAATCATATGTGGACTGATATGATGGAGTCAAATCTTAAAGTGCCACAAGCACAGAGCATGTCTCACCCACTACAATTCTCTAGCCACCAATAAATCCCATGGATCTTCAGTTTGGGGGGATAGCATGCCAAAAGAAAGTAGCAAAGGGAAGCTGAGAAAGAATTGCTGTGATACAGATGAGACCACCACCAAAGGCAAAGGCACATGCCCTTGGAATAAGGAAGGGATAAGATAGGACAGCCCAGCAAAATGTAGCAGAAGTATTCCAGGATCTCAGTTGAAGGCAAGGAGAAGAGTTAAATCAAGCCACACCTAGATCTCCTAAACTCTAATCTTAGGAGATGGAAAAACTAAATTCAACTACCAAGTATAGGGAAAGAGGCAGAAATGCTGACAAAAGCCCTCCATTCACAGCACACCCTTCTATAGAGTGAGAATGCACCTCTAAGAAGACCCAAGCATGGAGTACCAGGACTGAAAATGATATCGCAAGGATCAGAAAGAAGGAACCTGGGTGGATGAGCAAAGAGAACTCCTCAGAAACCCAAAAGAAAAAGGAGAAATCCCACAGCTCAGAAATCTCCTATCAGTTCTCAGAGCTCAGATACCCCTGATGGAAGTGATGTCCTGATTCCATCTTCTAAATAATTTAAGTCAATAATCAACTGAATCAAGCTAAAAAACCATGGAGAATACCAGATCCAGTATAACAATAGGCCTAGTGGCTTATAGGAGAGTGTGCCTCTCTCTATTTCCTACAGTTCCTCTTTTTCTTCTATACAGAGAAAACAATTAAAAACTCACAAAAATCAAGAAGAAAGAGTGAAAAGTATACACACAGCTAAGAGGGAAAATAGTAGAAGCAGACATGGAAATGACCTGAAGGACAAACAGGGACCTTAAATAACTGATAAAAATGCTAACAAATCTAGTATAAAAGATACATGAGATAGAAATCATAATGGGACATATCAGACACAACATGAAGCTAAAAGACAGAACTAACTAAAAAAATCCTAGAAATGAAAATGCATTATCAAAAAGTAAAGTCTTCATTAGATGGATTTAATAGTTGAATTCATACAAACAAGGACTAGTAAACTAGAAGAAAAGAAAAATAATCTGAACTCAAATATGATCACAACAAGAGAAAAAAAATGAGAAATGTACAATAAGATTGATGGAGCAAGATCAACAATCTAATAAGTACAGACGGACTACTAGATGAGAGGGAAGAGAAAATGGAGAAGAAACATTTGAATAAATAATGTTCTAGAACATATACCTAGGAAAATTGATCTAGAGTCTTTAAATCTGAGACTCTTCTAGTATTACAAAACCTTTAAGCCTACCAGAAAGAAAGGAACATTGTATTCATAGGCCTTGTAGTAGTGATCAAGATTTGTACAACCAAGAGGTGGCTGGAGAATCGCCTGCAAAGGACTAATGGTGAACACTGAATACATTCAAATATAGAACTAAAGTTAAAATAATGGTGAAGCCTGGACGAGTAGTATGGAAATGTTACAGGAGCTGTTAAAGTAGAAATAAAAAAAGCCAAAATGGGAAGATGAAAAGAAAAAGGGAGATACACAGTAAACTCACCTGTTGATACACGCACATGCACACATGCACACACACACACACACACACACACACATGAATCATATTCATGCTGGCTGGGAGGTAAACAATGTCATTTAAGTCTTATGAACCCAACAGTAGTAGCCCATGTAACAACAGAAAGAACTCTGGTCATTAAAAACTTTAGGAATTAAGGTAAATATTAGAAAAAAGAAAATAAAACTTTCAAAATATCAAAATAATTACCAAAACTGGTAAAAACAAAAAATATCACACAAAAAGAAACATTAGCTCAACAAGAAAGGAACAGGCAACTAATATTTTAAATGAACAAAAGACTTCACAAAAAGTGGTTATACAAATAAAAATGTGTATATAATTTTCAACACCAATGAGCTGTGGTTATACACACTTTGTAATGACTAAAACTGTGAAACTAATAATACGAAGTGTTGGGGAGAGTAGAGAATGAATTAAAATTCTGTGTATTGAATGTAGGTGTGTAACCACTCTCTCTGTCAGGTGCAAGCACTTGGCCACCAAGAAACTCTCCAAACTTCAGCTTCAGATTTTGATGAAGGCTTTATCACACAGGCATGATTAATTCTTATCCTAATCTCCAGCCCCGCACCCTCCTCAGAGGTTCAGGGATAGGGCTGAAAGTTCTAAGCTTCTAATCATGGCTTGGTCTTTTTGGTGACGGGGTCCATCTTGAAGCTATTCAGGCACCCACCAGGAGTCACCTCATTAGAACAAAATCATCCTATTGAGAAAATTCCTAAAGACTTAGGAGCTCTGTATAAGACATTCCTCTTATCTCTATCATTCAGGAAATTTCAAAGTTTTAAGATCTCTGTGTCAGAAACTAGGGGCAGATAAAAAGTATGTAGGACTCATTATGTCCCAAAAACAAAATAAAGGATAGATAATATATTCATAATGGGGAATATAATGCAGTAACAATGCATAGCCACATGTAGTCATCTCACAGAGATAAGTTTGGGCAAAAAGGCAGACACAAAAGAGTACATACTATATCAGTCCATTTATATGAAAAGTAGGGAAAACCCATCTACAATGACAGAAGCACAGTTAGAGTAATATTAAGATGATATGCAGTTTGCTTCTGTGATGCTACTCACAGTCCAATTCTTGGTCTAGGTGGTGGGCAACAGGACTGGTTCACTTTAAAAATTCAGTCACATAAATTTGTCTACTTTACATATGTTTATTTCAATTAAAAGTTTTTTAAATTGAGACCAAATATAAATGCATGAAATTCCCAAAACAAGAGGCAAAAATGAATTTAAAAAAATAGTACGGTACTACTGAAAAATGATAAAATCAGAAGTTATTGAGACAGAAAATAGAAAACAGTGAAAGTCATAAATAAATGAAAATACAACTTGCTTGAAAAAAATCAATGTAATAGAAAAACTACTACCTAATTCAATCAATAAAAAGAAATGAAGCACAGGGAAGATGGTAGATTAGGAAGTACCAACAGTCTATCTCCTCATCGAGACAACGGTGGCACTAGAAGGATCTTTAACTATTTTGAAGCTGTAGGTTGCATTTATGATTCCTAATTTCCAGGAAAAAGTGTGGATGGTAAATTGCAGTTAATTTCAGCTCTTAGTTCACTAGCAGCTACCATCCCAGTTTCCAGACCCGTGTCAAGCAGCCAGACGCGTTTCCCTGAGCAGTCTACCTATAGGAATCAGGGTACAACGAAGACCTCATTCCTCCAGGATCTGGTTGCTGATTACAGCTCTTGACGCTACAGATGCGAAGAATCAGGTGGTGATTTTTGCCACCCCTTTACTGCTTCAAGCCTCTCCCTCTCTGGCTAATGAGACTTCCAAGGAATTTATAGAATTTGTGCCCTGCCCGTTTTCTCTTTTGGCAGACAGAAATTAAAGACAAGGAGATTCGAAAACAACTGCACAAACAGGGAAAATGAAAGTGACTGTCGGCTGCAGGTATACTTTAGTAGCAGAGTGTGTGCCTACTCTGGGTTTGACTCCCAGCAGCACTGTACACTCGCAACTGAAACAGTGACTGCATGCCAGGAAAGGGAAAAGGCACAGAATAGACTGAGGAGACCTTAAGTTTACTCTTTAAGCTGATCCTATTGCATAAGAAAGCCTACAACAATAAAAATTACAAAACAATTCGCAAAACCAGCAAACCCTGCAGAAAGGGAAGAATTAAATTTCCAGAGTAGCCATATTATTAGACTCAAATATCCAAAGTCCAAAAATCACAAAGAATACAAAGAAACAGGAAAGTATATCCCATTCGAAGTGAAAAAAAAAAAAAAAGCAGAAACTATTCCTGTAAAACACAGTGGTAGATTTATTAGACAAAGATTTTAAAACAACTATCTTAATAACATTTAAAGATCTAATGGAAGATGTGGAGAAAATCAAATGAACAATATATGAACAAAATGTCAATAAAGATGGAAAATCTATGAACAAAAGCAAAAAAAACCTAAAATAAATTGAAATGAAAAATTCACTAGAAGTTTTTTAAAAAGTCAGATAAAAGAAAGAGCTAGTAAATTTGACTTTAGGGCAGTGGAAATAACTGAGTCTAAGGACATACTGAAAAAAAGAGAAATGTGCGCTGAGCCAATAGGCCCTTGAGACATCAAGAAAACACGTGTATTATAACAGCTGCAGAAGAAAGAAAGAAAATGACATAGTAAACGTGTTTTTAAATAAGGACTGAAAGGGCCAGGGATCTAGCTCAGCGGTCTAAGCACCTGCTTGGCAAGCTCCAGGTCGTGAGTTCAATCCCTGGTGCTACAAAAAAAAAAAAAAAAAAAAAAAAAAGAATAAATAAATAAGGACTGAAAACTTCCCCAATCTGATGCAAGACATGAATAGGAACAGCTAAGAAGCTTGATTAATTCCAAGTAAGATAATAGACTCAAAAAAATAAATAAAAATAAAAAAAACTCCACACCAAGACGTATTATAACTAAATTTTGAAGGACAGAGAATCTTGATATGGGAAAGAGAGAAGCAATTCAGCATGCATAAGTAATTCTCAGTGTAAATCTGTTTATCAGTAATTACTTGGTGAGCAAATGGTTAGCAAAAGACAAAGATTGGCAGTCATTGAAATCAGAAAAAATTTTAAAAAAGAAAGAAAGATACCTGTGAATTAGAAAATAATGGCTAATGAAGTGATAATATACCTAGAAGTTTATATCAAGGGAAAGTCAACACAAAAATAAAATACATCAGTAAGACAGCAGTATGTTAAAATAACATACAAATCAATAGGTTTTATATATCCAACCAAAATCAATTTCATATGAGGAAAAGTAGGCATTCACAAAAGCATTGAAAAAAACAGAAATTTATCTTAAGAGATGTGCAAAACACATATAAAGGAAACTGAAAACAGTCATGAAATTGCAAAAAATAAACTTGAACAATGGAAAAATAAATTTTTTTGGATAGTGCAGAAGAAGAAATTCTAGCCCTCCCCAAAGGTGCCCAGGCCTACTTCCTAGACCTGTGAACATTTAACCTTGTGTGACAAAAGAGACTTTTCAGATATGG
>RJWT010011306.1:0-23404 GCA_004365215.1 Cuniculus paca
GACAGGTTTAGCAAAACCTCTGTGCTCAGAATGCTGTCCAGTGTGATTTAGTGACCTTCAAAAGTTGTTGGATTCCAAAGTGTTTTCCAAGTCATGACTAAGGCAGATTGCATCATCTGAGACCTGGAACAGATATTAAGACTACAGTGTACAAATTAAGCTGAGCTTTGCTATAATAGTTTTCTCTTCAGAATGTGAGGTCCCAGGAAAGGTGGAAAACTGTTAGTTAAATGATGGGGTGGTTCTACAGGGGAGCATTTTAAGTTGCAGAAATTAAAAAGTATAATATTTTTACTCTTGATGATATCTTTTTGTAGAGATTTTTCTGCCCTAAAATTGTTTCTTGAGTGACAAAATTACTTTCATTCTTAACAGTTGATGTTGTTAGTTGAAAAAAATCAGTGTTCTTGCATTGTCTTTGCCTACCTCACCGAACCAAAGACCTCCTTTCCCCATTATTGGAGAACGCAGAGAATGCAGAGGTCATTGTAAAGAGAGAAAAGCCGCTGTCAGCAGACACACAGACAGGAATGGCCTGAAAACCTGTGTGGATTAGATGCCCCAGGGAAGCGGCAGGGTGCCCTAGCTTATCAAGGGAGGAATATAACTGACAACTTGAGTGTGTAATAACAAGGAAGACTCTGGACTCTACAAGTTAAATCATCTTGATTTCTTTAAAAAATAATTAGGAATAACAGCAAAAATGCACCAAAGCAGAATATGAACAATACCAGTCACATTAAGAAGGACTGATAACGCTACAAACCAAGCTTAGCCATCACAGACAAAAATACAGATTTTGGAAAACATTGTGGATATTTTTCAGGCATTCCATCAAAATATATAAAGTACTCTAAAAACCCATGTTCAGCCTATTTAAATCAAAACAGAACTTACTAGTTGGTCCATTGTAATTGGTAAATTCCCTTTCAGTTACCCAGTGGTATTGACAGACAAGAAGGAGCTCACTGACTTGTGAAATCTGTAAGGTATTTAGAATAAAATTTTAAATTCTGTTTTATTGTTGTTTTAGATGGATAGCGCAGCTGTTATGAATGAGATTCTTTGAATACCATTGCAAGATATTACTAACTTCACATGTCATTTTTGTGTTTACTCAACTTTTTTCAGCACTTCAATGCAATAAAATTATGTCATAAAACTTTGCCTCCCCACAAGTCTTATTGGCTCCCCAGAGAGCAGGACCACATCTGGGGGCCAGATCACGGGTCCTGCACCTTGTTCTCTCTCCTGCCCTCTACAGGTGCTCTAGATGGCTGGAATTTGGTTCCTTGTCCATTGGAATCGACAGTCGTGCTTACTTAGAGGAGGCTATGTTGTAAAACCAAGCCCTTGGGAATCGACCATTGATCCAGGAAGTCTTCAGGGAGAAGCAAAGAGCTCCAGCCAGATGGTGCTGAAGGTTAAAAACAATCTGAAACTCTTTCACGTAAATCACCCAATTAATATGCTAAGTCATAAAAGGTAAATTATACAATTGCTTTTTCCTAATTCCATACTTGTCCTTTGCTGAAGTTGCCTGTCTTTTGAAGCAACTGTGTCATTTTTCTCCACTGAATTTAAAATTTAAGTACAGAAGTAATAACTAAGTATAAAAATAGATGAACTGCTTTTTATCCCAGCTTTTGGCACCATGGTTTGGTCACAAGAGTATTAGTTAGTAATTTGCTTTTCATGTGACTCATATTGTTTAAAATTGAATGATTTATGCAGTTTTCATCACTATCTATTTCCTTGTGTATATGGCAAGGAGGACACCATCCTCCTCCAGGGTTTGCTAAGGATTAAATGTAGTAATAGGTTTATGGTAAACAGATTCACAGTTTGAGCTCAGAGTATGCCTATGTAAGCACAGACACGTCGAGGCAAATCTTCTAAGGATTGGTAAAGAGGATCTATCGGCAATTTATTTACTTAATGGTAAGTGAATTTCTAGGAAGAAACTCATTTCAAAATGGAAGAAAGGGATGACAAAATGAAAACAAAAATCTTCTCTGGAACAAAACGGTAATACTTAGTCTATACAGTGAGAAACCTAATGAACCAAAAATTATAAAATGCAAACTTGAAATACTATTGTTCTCTTTATTTTGCAGATGCTAGACAACAAGAGCAGGGTTTGCTGTGGTTATTGTTGTTTTGTGGGTTAGGTTTGTTTGCTTTTGTAGAGCTAGAGATCTGACCCAAGGCTTTGTGCCTGCTAAACAAGTGCTCTACCACTGGAGCATATCTCTAGCCTACAAAAGCAGTTGTCTTTTAAAACCATGTTGTGTTACAAATTCTAACACATGAGTAATTTCTGTGTGTTCATGGACTGTAGGGTAGCCAGGCACATGCAGGATACACAAGAACAGAGCCGAGCTTTGTTATGTCGGTGATTTCAAGGGACCACAAGCATCTTTTCCAGTTGGCACCAGCAACAGCTGGCCATGGAAACAATGATCATAAACACTGAACTTTAAAGGTCGCTATTTTAATGGTTTCAAGAGCCAAGGGGACATCAATAAATGAGTTAGAAAGATTACGCTGAGTCTCAGCCCCAGGGGTGGTGTGCGTGTAGAGGTAATATATCAATGAATAAGCATAAGATGAGTCATAAAAATGATCAGGGGTCAGCAAAGGCTTTCTGTAAAGAGCCAGACAATGAATAAAGTTTAGGTTTGTGGACCAGGCATACTCTACTACACTTATGTAACTACCAATGCATAAGAGACTTCTACAGAGAATTGGAACAGGAGCAGGGAGTAGGCAGGATTTGGCTACGGTTCGGGATGCCTGCTCTAGGCATCCAGAAAGCACCTGAGCAAGGATGAAACAGGAGCACTTGATGTTTTGAGAGTATAAAAAATAGTGTTAAGACACTGTTATATGATCACTTTATGATTCTGAAGGAATCCTCATGTATATGCCAAGTATTTTGAACAGTGACATCAAATAAAATTTTCTACAAGGTATTTATTTCTAAAAAGAGTGTGAATCCTCACTTCTATTCCTAACAGTGATCACATTTTTACCAAACTATATTTTTTTGTGCTGATATTAATAAATACATTGGTCAATGCCAATCTAACATTTTGCCTGAGTGAACAACAGCATCTTTTGAATTTTGGTTACATTCTGGGGGTGTAGGATGCTTCAAGGCCCAGGCAGGCCTCAAAGCGCATCCTGAGCAGTGAGATCATTAATAGTTTTACATAGGAACAAAAGGGAACTGGACAGGGTGCAGGAAGAATAATTTCAAAGCACGAGGGTTAGATGAGTTAGACGATTTCTGGGCCAGCCGGTTATAAAGGAAGTGTGCTCAAAGTGCTCCCTAGAAAGGTGATCCATATTGCTAAGAAAGTGTCTATCCATCTTTCTCCTCTGCACTTGCTGCAGTGTTAATTTATCATGGTGGGCAGATTTTCTCCTGGCCCTAAGGATAATTTCCAACCCTCATGAAAGGTAGTAAAATTGAAATGTGCTTGTTAAAGTGAAAAATACCTTCCCAGAGGGTGTAAATACTAAAATATACTTTAATAGTCACAAAAGACAGGAAAAGATGAACAACAACATATTGTACAGTCAAACAATTAATAACAGTACATACAACCAAACTCACTAATTATAAAATTATTTACATTATGCACAATTTTTAATCAATTATCTCAATAAAGCTTGAAAAAATAAAACCTTTATAACTACAGCAATAATTACATTAAATTTTAGTAATTTAATCACACTTTATTAATAGAATATTATATTGAAATAAAAAAACAAACTATATGCTGCTGAAAAAATAAGAACTTGATGTATAAGATAAATTAATAAAAAATGAAAAAATATATTATGAAAACCTTTACATAAAGATGCTAGAATGCCTACACTAATATTTGACAATGTAAATTTTTGAGGGAAAAAGAAATTAGTGGAAATAAAGATCGTACATGAATAACAGGTCCATTTGTCAAAAAGACCTAGTAATATTAAAGTTAAATATTAAATGTTTATACCTAGAAGCAGAGAATTAATATGCATGAAACAGTAACTGATTGTACAAAAGGTTAAACAGACAACCCATAACTTTAGTTAGGGACTTTCACGCTCTTTTCCTAGCAGCTGGTAGACCAGGTAAACGGAAGAATCGTCAGGCTGTGGAAGACACAAGGAAGGTACCAACCGACTTCATTGTCATAGAACACTCCGCCCAACCTTAGTAGAATACATTTTCCTTTCACGTACACATGGTGCCTTCACCATTTTTCTGACCATTTTCTGGGTCAGAAAAGAAATTTTAAATTTACGTGATGAATGTCTTATTTCTTTATACTACAGAATTTGAAAAAAATTGCAAGAATCATAACAGTATTGTTTTAAAACCCAAATATTCCCACAGTAAATAATACATTTTTGAATTAATTGTCAAAGAATAAATTTTAGGGGAAATCTAAAACTATTTGTACTATATAAAAAATAAAGATCAGAGATGTGGATAAAGAGAAGCAGATATAAATGGAAATTTATAGTATGAATGCATATGCTAGAAGGAAGAAATAAAATGAGTCCTTTATGCTTTCACATTAACAAGCTAGACACAAAGAGCAAACGAAATTTGATACATGCAGGAGGAAGGAGATATGCACAGAAACTGATAAACTGAAAATAGAAGACTATAAAGTTTGGGGAACCAAAAGCTACTTTAGTGAAAACATCAATGAAAACAATAGATGGGAAAATGAAGATTGAAAAAGAGTGAGGTGACCCAAATTAGCACCATCCAGAACAAAAGAGATTATGCTTCTAGACATCACAGAAACTAACTGCACATGAAGGGGACACCATGACCCGCTCTGTGGGCCTGAGCTAAAATTCTGCAATGCACGTGTTCTGTTTTTCTAGTAGTCAGAGGATGTCACTGTCACCATAAATTGACCTACCCAGTAGAAACTTAATCAGGGTTAAAACACTTCCCGAGGATGATTTACTCTGATGAGGGTTTGGGGTTCTTTCTGTTTCTCTCTGCTGTGCGTGGCTGTGCTCCTTTACTGTTTGCTTCAGAGACTGCCATGGTCTGAATGCTCTTGGTACTAACAAACACCAAGGTGACAAAGCAAAAAAGAAACAAGAAAATTCTCAGCATTTTTTTGAATGTACATGCAACAAATTACGGAATTAGAAAAGACATAAAAGCAAAACTTCATGAATTTATAGATAACTGAAAATCCATTGGACAAATTGAGTTCATAGTTTAATCAAATAGAAAAGTAAAATGTCAGTTTCAGACAGTCATGCAGTAGTACTACTTCTACCAATTATTTAAATATGTCATGGGACTGAGCATGTAGCTCAGTGGAAGACTGTTTGCCAAACATGCATGAGGGCCTGGGCGTGATCCTGAGTCCTGCACAAATAAAGTTAAAAATAAATAAAATTAACATAAAAGCTGTTAAGATATTTCCTAGTCTATTTTACAAAGCAACCATTAACCCGAGCATAAAACTAGGCAAAAACCATATGAAATGGGGCAAAAGTCCATAGGAAAGACCAATATCCTTCATGAATACAAAAATATTAAAAAAGGTTAACAGTGAAATGAATCTAGAAAGATAGAAAAAAGGACGTATTTTGATCAGTCATTGTTTATTCCCAGAACACAAGATTGCTTCAACATTAATATATAAATCAATGCATTAAAATAACTACATCAACAGAATAACAAAAATGCAAATCATCCTAATAGAGACTAATGAAAGTCAATATTTCTTCATGATAAAAATTACTCTGGAAATTAGATACAGAAGAAAACGTTCTCAATCTAAAAATAAGTATCTACAATTTAAAAAAATCTTCGTCTATCATCATAATTACTGGTAGAAAATAGTGTTTTCCAGCTAAGATCAAGAGAAAGGCAAGGATGTCTATTTTTATATTCTTACTCAACATCATTTTAGTGACCCTAGAAAATGTGATAAAGCAAGAAGAAAAAAAATATTTGAAAGGAAAAAAAGCTGTTCTTATTCAAACACAGTATAATTGTCTATACAGGAAATATCAACAAGTTTTGAAAAAGTTCCTCAGATTAGTAAACTGAACAAGGTCATACAATGTAAAATTAATTTTAAAAATTTTTATGTGCACTAACAATCAAGCCAAAATGTAAAGAATATCTACTTTATAACTTCAAAATTATAATGCTTAACAAGATGTGCAAGATTACTGTACTGAAAATTTTAAAAAATTAAAGAAATCAGAGGAAACCTCAATAAATATGTTTACTTTAATTAACATGTCAATTCTCCTTATATTGATCTACAGATTTTTCATCATCTATGGATTTTTCATTTTGCGAATTAAAATCTCAGCAAATATCTTATAAGTACATTCAAGCTGATTCTAAAGTTTATCCAGAAAAGTAATATAGTAAAAAAATCAAACCAATTTTTAAATGGAATTAAGTAAGGAACACACGTTACACGATTTAAGACTTACTACTACCTATAGTTATCAATAGTCTGCGGTGTTAGGGAAAAGACAGCCACAGAAATAACAGAAGCTTAACAGGTAATAGCAAGCTAGACCGCAAGTATTGTCAACTGATGTTTTGCTCAAAGTGTGTTCTCTGGACAAAGTACCCTTTTTTCAACAACTGTGCTAAAATTACTGGACATCCATAGGAATAAACAAGTGGACCTTGATTTACAGTTACTTCAAAATAGTAAATTTAAATCTAAAGCATAAAAATGTGACTTTTTAGACAAAGTAGAAGAGAAAACTTTATAGTGCCTTGGGTTAGAGAAATCGCTCTCACATGAGGCACTGAAAGCTTGATCCATAAAATAAATACTTGGTCATGTGACTTCATCAACATTTTTAAAAAGTAACCATGGATTGGCACAAAAATTTTCAAACCACAAACCTGACAAAAGGCATACCTAAAACATATAAACGATTCTTTAAATTCAATAATAAAAGTCCAATTTAACATAAAATGACTGAAAATCCTGAATAAAATTTTTACAAAAAGTCTGTGTAGATGGCAAATAAGCAGGTGAAAAGATGCCTAACAAAGATAGTTATTAGGCAACTGCAAACTTAACAGCACAGTAAGGCACCACTACACACCATGAGCATGACAAATATTAATAAAGCAGAAAAATAGTCACACAGTGCTCTGGATTAATTTTTGTTGGTGGGGATGGGAAAGTGCTAATGCTCCTCTTGAATCTATGGGAGCTTTTTTTTAAATTAAGGTAAACACAGTAGACTCATATTCCCTAGCAATAATACTTTGAGGCTTTTATCCTAATGGATACTAACTCTGAGCGATTTTACACCAAGGAATGTTTGGCAACATCATGAAACATCTTTCATCAGAGGTGCTGTTGGCATTTAGTTAATAGAGATCGAGGATGCTGTGTGCCATCCTACAATGCCCACAGCTCCCTGCAAGATAATTATCCAGTGCGAAATAGCAGCCATGCTGATGGCAGGAAATCCTGCCTAGGGAAAGTGAAAAAGTTTGCTCACAAATCTAGCACACAGATAGCAAATGCATTTATAACAGACCCAGGGAGAAAACAAGCCAGACACTTCACTTGGAGAAAGGCTAAACAAAGTGGACCACATCCGTTCAGTAAGTACTGCTTAGCAAAAGAATCAAGAACAAGGACTACTGATACATGAAACAACACAAGTGAATCCCAAATTCGTCATGTGGAGTGACAAATGCCAATCTCAGAAGATTGCACAATGCATGATGTCATGCATGTGCCACCCTGCTAAAGAACAATTATAGAATCGCTAAGCATAGGAATAGGCAGTGACTGAGCACAGGGAAATTTCAGGGTGACAAAATTGTACCATCTCCTGCTTTGGGTGATGATTATCAAAATTTATAAGTATGTTAAAACGCATAGAACTACGCAGCAGTAAATGTAACATGTTATTCAAATTTAAAAGGTAATTTTAAAAGCACATAAGTAGTTTTTAAAAGTAACAGGAAAAGTGGAATTTTACTATTATTGTTTTTAGTGACTACACTTCTTACTGCGATTGTTGTTTTTGAAGAGTGTAGACAACAGCACAGTGATAACTGGACTCTGAATTCAGCTCTGCTGCTGATTAGCCTGCAACCTTCCTGGGACAATTAGCTCAGCTTGTCTGATCATCAGAGTCCTCGTCTGCACTGGGGAATAATAATAATATTAGTTTCTACCCCGCAGTCTTGCTTTAAGGCTTGTGTGAATGCATGATATACCTACAATATTGCCTGACTGTAGATAAAGACATGATGAAGATTAGTTTACTTCATTGTGATAACACACAATGCTTGTGCAATGCATACTTTGTTCAAATGGGAGGAATTTGAAAGGCATGTAATGGTTTTAAGCAAATTTCTAGTAAGTTGTTTGGGTATAATGTAATAAAATAGTATGTTGGACATTATTAAATATGTCATACCTTGTTTTTTTTATGTATTAATGATTTGTAGGTGGATGAACTTGTGAAATCCACCCATTTAAAATCTGCATTTGAATTCAACATAAATGCTTTTCCATTTCAGTAAATTTATACCTAAAACATCCTTCAAAATGATCTGATGTACTGAATATATATTATATATTATATGCGTTATACATTGTATATTATAAAATATTCATAATTTACTTTCCTGATATCCCACCGCAGAACATTTGGTCACATTTGGTCATTTCTAGGTTTTCAAGAATGATTCCGTCTTTGTTCTATAAAATTAGTTTTCTCAGCGAGCTGGAAATTTGCGCTACTTCATCTTCAATACATTTTCCGAATGTATTTGCTGAATCGTGTCCTATACTCGTGAAATTGTTAGGTATCAAATGTCCTTAGCAGGATTCTCGTGCGCGCCCATTAAACGGATGTTTAAAATGCAACAGGACGACTCTGCTGAGGATTCAGGTGCGTTCCGGTCACGTGTGCAGTGCAGGTCGTGGAGGAGTGAGACTCCCATGCTGCCTCCGTGAGGACTGAATTGGTAACCTGGCCTCCAGAAAAGTCAGGCAGCAGCTCGCTCAGTCCCCTTTGCCTGCCGGGTCGCAGCCCAGGTGGGCGTGGAGGCGCAGCCACCTGGCTGCCAGTGGGCGCTCCCAGGACACAGCATCCATCGCTGTCATTAGGAGCAGTGACTAGGTCACTCTCCTAGCGGAGGAGCCCGGAGGAGCTTGTGCCCCAGCAAGCTGAGCTCGCCGGTTATGAAAATGTTTCCATGGTGTCTCCGTCGCTGACTTCCACACTGTGTGAGCTGAGAACAGAAGGGAAGCCCCTTCCGCCGTGTGTATGTTCTCTGCTGGAGTAGAAGCTCGTCCACAGCGGGAGCTTACTCCACTCGGATTACAACCCCAGAACATGGAGAATGCTTGATTGTTTTGTAAATAAAAGCCAAGCAGGGGTCCTTTTAGGGAAGAGATTTGTGTACATGTGCAATTTCTCAGGCGTCTTGCTAAAAAGAAAGAAAAAATTCCTCTAAACTTAAAACTTCCTTTTGCTGTGTGAAAATGTGATCATGTAATCACATAATGAAAGATTTATTCGAATAAAGCCACAGACCCTTCCGTTTGTTTCTTTGTGGTTGAGATACAATGTCACTGCTGCTTTCTGTTGCTTAGAGTGAAATATGTATCAAAACTTCCACAAACAAGTGCTAAACAGCAGGAAAGATGTATGGATTGCAAGGAGTTTGGTCATTTATCACCCACATTAAATGAAACGCCTAGTTTCTTAGGAACAGAGTCGCTAGAACTCTTAATTGCTCCTATGCAACTTTAAATTTGCACTCCAGGAATTATGTAAATTCTATTGTCTGACATTAATTATTTCTCCTAAAAGTGATGGTCCCCACTGCTACTCTTAAATCAGTTACAAAGAAGGTTAGGAAGGAACCACATGGATAATTACATTTCTTCGGCTAGAGACACTTACTGTTTCTGATCCTCTCTGTGGCCTCCCACAAGTGGGGACAATAATCAGTATAGGTTCATCTGTCAATCAAAAACAAACATCTTACAGTTTTGTTTTGATTTGCTAAGTGATCTCGAGAGCTGAGCAGGAACGTGTTGGGAAGCACAATGCCATAAATTTACGGCCCTTTCAGTTGGTGAAGAGATTGATGACCCACTTGGTAACGTGGGAGAAATGCAGAGGGCATATTGAGTTACCTCGGTGTGGGGAGTTTGATGTGCTAGCTTGTGCTGGAACTACCCTCCTTGACCTTGGTTCAGTGATGCATTAAAAATGCGAAGTATTGTACTTCCTTAGAAAGCCGACTCCGTGTGTTTCAACCCCATGCTGGTTGTTACCCAAAGCAAGCATGGTTAAATTATACGCATCTCTTGGTTTTAAAGGAAGGGGAAAATGGGAGGAGGAGACACGTTTCTCATGGGTTAGCATCCTCTGATCTATTTTTGTGACTAAACTAATACCAATTCAATAGATCATTCTTTCAGAGCTCAAAAGAAAAAGTAGTTTATGTCTGTGTTTTTAATGTTGAACAGTTCTGGGAAAAAATGATCTCTTCAAATGTAAATGTGTCATATCAGATGAGAACATGTTTACTAGAAAACTAGTTCTTAGGCTTTTCCTGTGTGTTTTGAGACCTCCCTCTCTTACATATTTGGACCCTCAGCTATACATATACACATGCACATGAACCCCAGTGTACACGTTTGTCTCTAGACTCAGTTCCTAATCTTTTCAAATCATGTGTTCCAAAGTATTTCAAAGTTTTATGCTCAAACAATAGATTATCAGTGAATGGTGGGAGCACAGTGACTGCAAAAAATAAACAACACAAGTGACTTCCATTCTCCCATGATATGTAACTGCTTAGAATTTTTAATAGTATTTTTAAATGTTTAAGGAAGAATACACTGAACAGGAAGAGGTCGTGTTTTGGAGGTAGAGGCGAAGTACATATTTCAGATAATACAATAGCATTTTGAATACCATTAATTCACTAAAATATTGGATTTGAATAATATTTTTGAAGTTGAGATTTGTTCTCTTTTAAATTTTTAATTATTCCATTGAATTATACAATGACATATAATAAGGATTATTAGGGATTGTTACAGGGCTCTTACTGAATACACTTTGTTATAGAAATATGAGTGATTTGCATGTTGCCATGTTGATTTACCTCCGTTTACATCGCAGACAGAGAAGCTGGTGCCATACCATGGCCCTTCTGAGTTCGTGCACAGAGCAAAGCATTTCTGGGCGGCTGGCACCTGCTCCCCAGCTGGGGGAGTGGGGGGTTAGTAGAAAGGGAGAGGGGAAATCCCTCACTGATGGGTGGCATGGCTCTTCATAGGTCACCTTGATTTCTTTTTTTCTTTTCTTTTCTTTCTTTTGGGGGTGTTGAGGGAGTTTGCTCTGCACAGCAGGGTTTGAGCTTGTGACATCACTGACCTGGATGCTTCAGCTCATATCCACTCTGGAGAAGTCAGTTCCAAACCTCAGAATCATTGGCAAAGGCTGGAGACTTTTCCTGGAAGCCAAGTGAAATTAAGAAATTTGCGTCCTAGTGTCCAGAGCTTGGTGGATTTCACAGTGACATGCCACCCAACAGTCCTATCATGATAAAGGATTTCCAGTTCTGCACAGCCTTTCTGAAATGTTGCTTCTTTCTTTTTTTTTTTTTTTCCAGGATTAAAATATATTTCTCTGACTAAAGTTACTGTTCATGAAGGCTGATTAAAAATGTTTTGTTTCCTCAGATGAAATTGTTTCAAGGTTTGGAACATGATGAATGCCTCCCAGCTTGAGATCTTAACACTGAATCATGTCTCCAAACTGACATTTAGATTGGATATTCAGATTCTGTGCGAGTTTTTCCTTTGGAGTCAATAAATTTTAAAACTTTGCTTAAATAAAGGATTCAATTTGTTCTATATTTTAAATATAAATTGTGTTACATAGTTCTGCTTGACTTTTTGACAATTTTTTTTTAATTTGAGAGGAAAGTTTTGGAAAATGATAGTAAATCAGTAGTTACAGAAAAATAGTGAGTTAAAAACAATAATTAAAAACATTAACTCAGTCAGGTATGGTGCCGCAGGACTGGAATCCCAGCCTTTGGGAAGCTGAGGCAATAAGATCACAAGTTCACCCCAGCCTGGGCTACGTAGTGAGATACTTTCTCAAAAGCCAAGCAAAACAAAAAATTAACTCAATACATGCACTGTTAATTTGTGCTGGTTTCTCTAATATATTAGTAACTAAAATGGCATATCATGCAGAACCTTGTGGTATCTCTCAGACATCTCCCATGTGGCTTTAATGATTAGATGTTGCAAGAAGCAGAGCAGAAACCTAACAACTGGGGAATAAGGCAATAAATTGGAATTATTGGAGATGTGCTAATGAAAATAAAGAATTAACATTTGTTTCTAGATACAAGAAAAGTCAGAAATAGGAAAATGAAAACTGTGCTGAGTTATTGAAGTTAAATTGATGAGTCTAATTTGTTTAATAGTCCAATCATATCACTAATGTTAAACAAAGGATAATAAACATTTGCATAAAGCTCTACCCTTTCATGCTAGCCAGGATATAAATATTAAAGCAATCAAAATATTGTCATGTGGGAGTTGTGCTTCTGTGAACATAGTAATCTGTCTTTCCATGACCTTCCGTGTTAGCGCTCAGATTTGATGTGGGTGTGTAATTAAGTAGGCCGCATATCTCTGCCTATCAGATGAGTGCTTTGCTGTCTTCCATTTCTTTCTTTTTCTTGGTTTTAGACCGCTCCTCTGTCTTCAGCTTTTCTTCATCATTCCTGCCTTCTACTTCTATCATTTTGTCTGACTTGGTTACCCAAGCATTTTGCTCCTGCTACCCTCTGTGGATGATATGAAATATTTGACTTTTGAGGAACAAATGAGTAACTTTTCAATGAAATGTAACTAATAGAATAGTTCTCTGTTTGCTTCCATGGCAGCTATTCAATAGTGGTTATTCATTAACAAGTCCTCCTCTAGTGTAAAGCCCTCAGCAAGACCCACTCAGAATGTGGCCTTTGTCTCCCCTCTTCCTTTTATCTTGGCCTGTTCCCTGTGTCCCCATGCCTGGAGGTCAGGCTGCTCTTGTGTGTCACACGACTACAATTACCTCCACATTTTGCTGGTGGAACCATGGCTGACAAACCCCACTCACTAAGGGCACTGGGGATGAAGCTAGTAGTTACGATTTCCCACCAGTTCAGTGCTGAAGTCAGTTATAACGAATGGCTAAAGTAATCCCAGACTTGTAGACAGTCCTACTGAAAGATACACATTCACAGACCAACAAACATGTGTACTGCTTTTGAGAACACATGGAACTGAAGATGTAAGAAAACAAGCAAGAAAAACCAAAACACTCACTAAAATGAAAAACAGAGTGTCACTCTGGTATGACAGATCTAGAGGCAATGACCAGTGGACTTGGCTACGAAACAGCATTTTTCATTGAAGACTTTTTAAAAACTATGACAATAAACTGCTGTTTGAGGATGTAAGCATTATGAGCACACGAAACACTCAGAACTTTTGTAAAAATATACTATCTTGCTAAAGTCATCAAAATAACCCAGGAACAATACACTCATTGATATGAAAAAAGAAATTATGGAGAAAAAGTCTTCTATATTTTACTTTTCCAGATATCATTATGCCCTCTAAAAATCTATATGTTAATATCTTAACTCCCAGTTCTACAGGTTGTAGCTTCATTTGGAAATAGATTAATTATCAATGGCCTGATGTGACTCATTAGGTAATATGGTGATGGCATTAGGGTGGGTTCTAATCCAACACGATGGGCGTCTATATGAAGAGGGAAATTTGGTCACAAATCCAAGAGATGCAGGAAGGGAACACAACCTCCAAGCCCAAGAGAGAGGACTGCATGAGACTCCTCCTGCACACGTCTCTGAGAAAAGCTAACCCTGAGACAGCTTGATGTCACTGCCCCAGAACTGCAGGACAAGGGCCTGTTGTTCAAGTCCTTCAGTCCACGCTACTTTGCTGTAGCCAATCTAGCAAATTAACATGCCTTTGTTATCCAGAGATATCATTCATAAACATTTGTCACAGACTCTTTATTTAATCTATGACCTGCTTTGCTTGTTTGTTAGTAAGTTTCTTTCTTTCTTTTTCACATAACAATAAATTGTGATCAAATCCTTTTAGGTTGTGGCCATGAGCTTTTGTGTACTTTCTTGAAATGTACTCATCCTCCCACCTAGTAAGGATATTCAAATTACAGAACCATGTTTAATGAAACCCTTCCCAGCCTCCCCTGGGGCTTGGATGTGTGTATTTACCCCAGTTCTGGACAGAAGGATGTTAAAGATATAATGGGTGGGACAACCTTGGACAGCAAATCTTTTGGGTTTGGCATTTCCCACAAGCAGACCTGCTGCTTGGGGAGCTGGAAGAGGGCACATGGCTATGGGGCTGGGGTAAAAGACTTTCTTTCTCACAATAGCAGCGTGTTTTTGCCCCTGTTTAGTGAGTCCCAGTTCCCATAAGGCCAAGACCACAGACCCAGACAACGCCTGTGCTATAGAGCCAGAAACTCGCTCACCCTTTGCTGAGGAGGGAGACTCTCTCTGTTTTCCAAGGATATTTACAATGAAATATTCTTTAACAGAGAGCCAGCAGCACACTCCAGTTTGCAGCTGCAGCTGTGTTCCTACAGGGACAGCAGAAAGGGGAGGAAACTGAGCTCCATACTTGTGCTGGCCTGTCCACCCAGACTTCTTTTGTCCCTGAGAAAATTAGATTTCTATGCTTAAATCCCTATACTTTTAGATTTTTTTCATTTACATTGTTCAATTCTAGTTTTCATTCATGCGGCAGTGAATAAGAATTCCATTTAAAGCACCACTTTTCCTGATGGTGGAGGAGTTCACTGTGTAATTAAATCACCCTCCTTATTAACAGCTGCACAAATGGGATTAACTACCCAAGGCAAGGAAACCAGCACTAATCAGTTACATTAGCAGCCCTGAGAGAGGCTGAGCTAGATCTCAGAACAAATGTTAATTTTCTGGTGTTCGTATACCAGTCATACATTCTTATTCAGGATTCAACTAAATAACATAAGTAATGACTAACAAAAAAGATGGTTCTTACTAGACAGTGGGTTAATCTGAACACCAATATAACCTTAGAATGTTGTCTAAATCTAATTGTTACAAGGTCTCATCAAGAAACCATTATCTTGATGCAATTAAACTCTACACTGATAAACAAAAGGTGAAATGAAATTTTGAAATGTTTCACAAGAACAATTATGGAGAGGGAAAGTATTAGCAGAGCTGGTTGTGTTGTGTACGTGGAGTCCCAGCTACTGAGGAGGCAGAGGCAAAATAATTGTGAGTTTTGAGCCCAGCCTGGGTATCGTAGCAATGAAAACTGGGAAGGACTGGGGTTGTACCAATGGTAGAACACCAAAGTTCAGTCCATGGTACTGAACAAGAGAATTATTGATAGTAAAGCACATCAGCAATCCCTCAGAAATATGAGTGAGTACAGATAGCCGCTCAGATGAAGAATTCTGCTTAGTCCATGATTAAAGACACAAATAGAGGGATCAAAACCATCCCCAACAAACACAAGATGGATGTTGTTGTCTTTTTGGCTGGTTACCATAGTAACATTAGTCCTCTGATTGGCCGGAATGATACCTTGTTAAGGCCTGCTGAAGGGTATTTACTCTAAAACTGATACATGAGAAAATATTCAACGTTACAGACCGTTAGAGAAATTCAGTTTAAAACAACACTGAGATTCCACTGTAGTCCAGAAAGAATGACTGTCATCAAGATGTCAAGTAATAAACTCTGGCAAAGCTGTACAGTAAAAGAAATCCATTTACTTTGTTGGTGAGAATGTAAACTGGAACAATCACTGTGGAAATCAGTACGAAGATTCCTCAAATAACTAAAATTAAATTTCCACTCAACCCAGAATATCCCCTTCCAGGTATCTCCCCAAAAGAGTTAAAGCCATCATATTGCGATGACACACACATACACATGTTTATAGCAGTACCACTCATAATAACTAAATCTTTGAAATGGAATATGTATCTATTAACAGGTGAATGGATAAAGAATATGTCATACTATTCAGCCATAAAAAAGATAAATTTTAGACATTTTTAGGAAAACAAATGCACCTTGAGACCATAATAGTAAGTGAAATGAATCAGACACATAAGCTTAATTAAGCATCACCTGGTTTCTCTTCTATGAGAAACTCATAGTACAAATAGAGTGAGGCAAAAGGTAGATGGTAAGAACTAGGGAGACGGAGCTTGTGAAAATGCGAGGCGAGGAGAAGGGAACATAAAAAGAATGAAGATGCATTACAGACACACACTGACTCCCCGCAGTGAGTACAATCATTATACGCTGCAAACGTGTGCTAATCAGCAGAACTGAAGTGGCCAGACCTGGGCTCCTACAGCCCTGAGCTTCTCCCTGTGCTCTGCCCGTCAGGTCGCCCCGCCCCAGGCTGTGCTTCTGAGCTGTCTGAAGGTCTGCGAATCCTTTGGAACATTGTGGTGGCAACGAAAATAGCCAGAGTCTGGTGACCCCCGTGGCAGCTGTATTGAATTCCAACAGCTCAGCAGGGCACAGCCAGGCGTCTTGGCGTGAGGGACAATTTTCTAACCAGACTGAGCACACGGGGTAACAGTGGCCGTGCGCTTGGCAGTCTCGACTCCTTTCCGTCCTACTATTTTGTTCCAACCCAGATTGGCAGCCTCCCGGCTAGATTTGGAAGATACCAGATACATTTCCAATCAACCACTTTTCTGTCAAATTAAACAGGCGTGGTGTCTCTTCTTTGAAATTAATAATTTTGCTTAATCAGACTGCTGATACATTTAGTATAATTCTAATCCTCATTTTAATCATGGATTAAAAAAAACCATATTCAGTGTTTTATGTCTTCCAGTTTATATTTTAATGCAAACATTAGAAATTATGAAGCTCACTTAAAAACTATACAGCATAATTTAAAAAGCATCAAATATTAAGAGAAAGGAATGTGAATTTATTAACCTAAAAATTTGAAGAATTTGTACTTTGGAGTTTTTTGAAGTAATCCCCAAAAAATTGCTGCTAATAAAAGTTCCTGTGGGAAGGAAAGTAAATCATTCATGTATTAACGTTTATCATCAGGACTTATAAATATGTCCTAAGATGTCCTAATATGTCTTATATTATACTTCTGTTTGACATTTTTGGCTATTTATTTTTATTTTTGAGACTTAAGTGACAACTATGTGCATGCCATTAAGAATACAGACAAAAAATTACAAGAAGCTAAACCATGTATTCTTGATATTTTTTCAACTTAATACAAATGAGGGATTCTGGTCTCATTTTAAATAATGGCCCCAAAACATAAAACATGTTGTCACGTTGGTATGATTAATGTGGGCCAGGGTAGAGCCAGATGTTTAACACACACAGGGATGTAATCATGTGTAAACAAACCTCTCTGCAATAGCCCATTTGATTTCCTGATCTCACTTCTGGAACCTTTTATCATTAACTTGATAGCCTCAGGATCCATGACGTGACTAGTAAGTCCTAATTCTCAGGTGTCTGGGTGAGTCATCAGGCATGGCCTTGAGGTCTGTGTCTGGTCGCTGGTCCCTTCCTCTCTGTCACTATCACCTGCTCTGCTCCATGGCTGCCATGAATTAAACAGCTTTGTTCTACACACCCTTCTGCCATGCTGTGTCTGCCTTCCAGTCCATGGACTGAATGCCCTGAAACCGTGAGCCAAATCAAATCTCTGCTCTTTTAAGTTACGGGTGTCACATGTTGTGTCAAAGTAATGGATGAGCTGACTAACACAAATGGTAACTGCTGCTTGGGATCAGAGACAGTATATAATTTAGAAACTGACTAAGGAAACTTATCTCACAAATTACTAATTTTAAAATTTAGCATGTATTGTTTGATTGCTTGAGTGATTGTGGTTTTGTTTGTTTTGTTTGATTTCAGGCAGGGTGTTGCTATGTAGTTCAGGCTGGCCTTGAAGTCACTAGGCAACCCAGGCTGGGCTCAAACTCATGATGATCCTTCTGCCTCAGTCTCCTGAATTATTTAATTATTTTTATGTTAAATGAAAATGGTAAGGTCACTATCACTGTGTGAAATACACCTTGGTTTGTGATTGTGGAAATTGGAGAAAGGGGATTGAAGAAACTTACTAGCATGCATCAGTATTTTAGAAGTAGGACATTTGACATTTAGAAAGTATGTTCTTCTTCAAATCACTGTGCTAAAACATTACAGGAGCCATGGAATGGAGCCCACTCTGAGTAATGTGCATCTGGGTCTATGGGATCATCGTACTTGAATGTGCAAAATATCTAGATGTAAGGAGATAGATCTGAATCACGGTGATTCTAGAATTGCTTTAGATGCCTTGCCCTTACATGGTAGAATTTTAAATTTCAAGGAAACATGATGCTTTCACTGATTACACATTGACATTGGCCAATTTGATCATGAACTAATGTGTTTATTTAGAAGGGACTCAAAGGAAAAGACACCAAGATCTTTGCTTCTAGGAAGTACAGAACTTGGAAAAAAAAATAAATATGCAGATGAACAGGCAGGGAGCCACGCTGATGGGCTGGGAACCAACACTCAGAGGGTGCGGGCATAAATGCTAACGCAAGTGATGTAGCAGCAGCTTGGGCTGGGGTCAGCCCAACTTCCTGCAGGATCTGGGCCAAGCAGAGTCCAACTCTGAGCAGAGCTGAGCTGCCGTGAGCCTCAGGCCCTCATCTGTGACCTGGGAGTTTGGTGTACATAACTTCAGCTGTGCGGAGCTCTCCCAGCCTGTGAGCTCATGTTCTCTACGTAACCCCATTGGAGTGGAAGTCTCCCGTCGGCAAAGGGAAGTTTCATAAAAGGCAAGCATAACATTTACTTGTGAAACGTTTGCTTAACATTTCTGAGGAGACTGATCTCCAGGGAGACAGGAGGAAATGCCCTTCACATTGTAGTGATGTTGACTGGCCAGACCTGCTGAAATGAGGTTGTGAATTTTGAGTTCTCATAGTCACACTATTACGTTGGCATTAACTACCATTGATTAACCATTTCCCATATGCCAAGAATCTTTGATGTTTTGTCCTTAGACTCTACCACCACAGCTGAGATCGTTACACCTATTTTACAGAAGAAAAAAGGGAGCTTACCGACTAACACAAAGAGAACTGCAGTACCAGACCTTACAGACCAACCCAATCAGTTCGAATGTATCGACCTTTCTCTACTGACAACAGTGCTCACTAACATTTAGTGAGAGCTGACTGTGGGGCTGTTCAGAGAACCGTGCAGATATTTAATTCATCTAGTTCTCAAGCACTCTCCTGGCAGATGTTTATTTTATCCCTGTTTTACAGATGTGGGTTGTGAGAAACAGCAAGTTCAAGTAGCTTGTGGGAGATCACACAACTAGCAGAAGTGCAGTTGGGTTACACTGTGGCGTGAATTGTCCCTGTCCACATACAGTAAGTGTCTGACGGCTATTAATTGTACGGGGAAACAGTAACTGACCATGATATGTTTCAGTTACTTCTTAAATACTGTGAGAAATAAATAAATATTCTGAGCAAATATTAGCTGGATCATTGTATCTACTCGCAAGCAAAGTAATTTCTTGCTTTGATACATATGGGAAAAACTTAACACATTTTATGAGCCTGATATGACTAATAAACAAATGATTTTATTTTCAGTTTTCTGCATAGCTCAGGGTTATAGTTGAACTCAAATTTTAACTTCAATTATACTTAAAGTAGCAGGGGACATATTTTACAAACCATCTGCACTTTATGTAGATATTATTGTCCCGCATGTGATTAGTCAAAGACAATTATTCCCTCCCCTCTCACGTTAGTACACAAAAAGGTCAAGGGAAGATTTGGAAAGTTTTTGTACGAGAATTAAATAAGAAAATTAGAAAAATTTTTATCCTGCCTACACAGCTGGGTTTTTTTCTAAAAATGAATCAATCTGGAGTGAAAGATAGTGCACCAATAGTGGGAATATGAACTTTCTCTTGCAGAGTAAAAAAGCTCCAGAGATATATTGGGCTCTGTCCCTGGAGGGCTTTCCTCTTTATTCAGGACCATAAAGCAGAAAGATTGCTTCCTATCCACATCCCACTCCACATGTCACAATAATGCTATCCTCTCTGGCTTTTATTAAAAACACTACTGTATTTATAGTGTAATGTCTTGGTGGCTTAAAATTTATCAAAGTATTCAGGAATCTTGGTCGACATTTTTCTTTCTATTATCAAGTGATGAAGAAATTTCTCAAGAGATTTTCCTCTCGAGAATTTAGCAATTCAAGTAAAGAAGCATATGGTTGGAGTAATTAAACAGAGAAAACATATGATTGAAATAATTAGAGAAAAGAAGCCAAGCGTGGTGGCACACACCTGTAATCCCAGCACTCAGGAGGCTGAGGCAAGAGGGTCGCTGTGAGTTTGAGACCAGCCTGAGCTAAATAGTGAGTTGTAGGCCATTCTGAACTGCACAGTGAAACCTTGTCTCAAAAAACAAACCAAATAAACAAACGAGTAAAGGAAGGGAGGGGAAGAGGAAGAGGAAGCTGTTATTGTCTGGATCTTGGATGTCCCCAAAGTCTCGTGTGTTTGGAGGGTTTGGACCATGGGGCACTACGCTAGTCGGTGGAGATGTGTGTTGATGAGTTCCTAGCCGAATGTGCCCTGAGGAGCTGAGGGGCTGGAGGTGGGTCACAGCGAGGGGGACCCAGAAGAGCCTGTTACTGTCCCCAGTGCCTGCTCTTTAGCTTGGCTTCCTGCCTTTCGCAGAGTAAATGGCTCTTATTCACCTTCCTATTTCTGCCTTGCAGCCAGCGGACCTTGGGCCAAATCCTCTGAGAACCACGATCCAAAATAAACCTTCCTTCTGTAAGGGGTGAGCATCTGGCATCGTCCCCACCACCGGCGAAGCTGACCAACGCAGGGGGAAAAGATGTGTCCATGCTCCTGTGGAAATAGTTCTTAAGCCAGAAAACTATACTAATTTCCACTCTCCTACAGGGAAAGCTCTAGGTCAGTATTTGGCAAATTGTTCCTGTAACGGGCTGATCACCAAATGGTTTAGACTCTACGTGCTCCAGTCTGTCTTGCATCTACCCAACTTTAGCCTTACGATGAAAGAACAGTCACCAACCAAATGTGGTCAAGTGGACGTGGCTGTGTTCTAATAAGGCTTTACTTATAAAGACAGAAGGGAGGACGACTTGACTGTCAGGTCCTGCAGAAATCGTTACCCTGATGTTACATCCTAGCACCTCTGACAGAATTTTCCAGCTTGGAGGAAGTATTCCGTATCTGTGCTGTCCAGTAGACTAGCCTGGAGCAACAAGTGACAAGTAGCATTTGAGACCTGGCAACTGAGAATAAATAATGAAGTTTCACATTTTATCTAATTTGAATTGTGCTCAGGTCACAGAGACAAAGGCGTTTTGATACCCTAACTCATCATGCTATGTATCATTACCAATCGCCAGTTATACTTGATGAAAATTATGTTAACCTTCTTTGATACATCTGCATTTTAATGATTTTAAAAATCATTTAATATACCAACGACACAAAAGAACGAGATAGATCACCTATGTATTATTTATCATACACAAAAAATCTATAAGGGCTAAAATGCATTGGACATTTTCTCGGACTAATATTTGGCTGTGGGATTCTTCAGAAAGCACTGAGAGTCACGTGAGGTCCTAAGGGTGGTGCTCCTACCCACTAGTGCTGCTTTTCCTGCAAAAACAAGAAGACACCAGAGCTTCTTACCAGAACTTAGGAGGGAATCCACTCCGCATGTGGCATTTTGTTACAGCAGCATGAGCAAGCTAAGGCAGATTTTTATGCTTGTACAACTATTACCCTGTGACATTGTTAGGCGTGTGGTTGCTGTGTATCTTATCACAGGAAAAAGCTTTTTCTGGTCTCTCTCATATCCCCTGATGTATAACCTAGTATGTATTGACTTACATCGTAGCATTTAAGGATTGTTAACTTTGTATCCTTCTATTCAGCTTTGAGAACTATGTCTTAACATATTTGTCCTTACCAGCTTTGTATGTTGGAATTGAATAGTGGTATTCATAGCTTGTGACTTTGGGGGACGATTAAGTCATGAAGTGGGGTCCTCAGGAATCAGAGTTATGCCTTTACAAGGGGCTGAAGAGAACACAGTTTTTGCACTTTATAAAGTGAAGAAAGAGTGGGAAGACACTGCGGATGAAGCTGGGTTTCACTGGACACGGATTAGACCATCATTGGGACTGTCCAGTGTCCAGAAGGGCCAGAGATAACTGTTGAGGTTTATAAGCCATTCAGTTCACAGTATTTCACTTAGAAGCATGAACTGAGTAGATGTAAGCTATCAACAAGAGTAAGCTTCACCTTAGGCCTTTACCTCCTCTTCTGGGAAAGAAGTTAGTGCATCTTTGAGTTTCTGCAGCATAATTATACTGTGTTATGTTAGAAAAATTAAGATTTTGCCATTGACTTTCTTTGGGGACTACCTATGGTTTTAAGGAGATGTATATGGTGTCTTAGTCAAAAAAGTGTGGACAAGAGAGAAAATTTGTGTGCCAATTTGACCTGGCCATGAATGCCCAGATTTGTGGCCAGACATTCTGGGTGTGTTCCTCGTGACCCTGTTTTGGGCGAGGTCGGTGTTTCCAGCAGTAGGCTGAGGGAAGAGGCTGCCTGCCCTGCTGTGCAGGGGACGCTTCTCAGCAGATCAAAAGAGCTGACCCTGCCCGAGCAAGGGACACTTTGCCATGCCCGAGGCCCTGGGAACTGAACATGAGCGCCACTGCATTTTGAGCAGGACAATTCAGAGGACCATCGGCATTCCTGGTTCTCAGGCTTTTGGACTCAGATTGGAATGACATGTCAGCTTTCCTGAGCCTCCACATGCTAACTCACCCTGAGGGACTTGGGACTTGCCAGTCTCATGACACACACAAGCACACACACATGCACATAGGCACACACATACGCATGCACACACACACATTGGTTCTGATTTACTGGAGAACTCTGAACAATACTAATAGATCTGTTTGTCACTATTTTCAGAAACAACAGTTTAGCAAATCATATAAGAAACATGTTACATTCCAGACATCTAATAATTCTGAATCTATACGTGAAATAACCATGACATTTTTGTTGGAATATTTGCCTGGTAACCACAGGGAAGTGAGACTAAGTACTGCACTCAGGAAATGGATAAAATGATTTATTTCCTCTCCGTGCTTCAGTGTTCTCAGTCCACAGGGGAGACG
>RJWT010011307.1:0-23407 GCA_004365215.1 Cuniculus paca
ACAGTCAACATTTGAGTCTGATTAACTGGAATAATGAACTTCTCATTCATCAATGGAGAAGAGGAAGACTGAAACAGGAATAAGTTTAAGGGAAGAAAATCTTGAGTTTGCTTTGCCGTAAGTCTGAGATGCCTAGTAGAAATTAAATGGAAATACATGTATAGAGTTGGATATGTAAGTCTGAAGCATCAGGAAAGTTTTGTCTGGAGATTTGTTTCCAGCACACAAGTGGTATTTAAAACAATGACACTAGGTAAGATCCCTAGGAGAGTTAAGAGTAGATGATGAAGGACTGAGCCTTGAGACACACTAATATTAAGAGGATGAAGAAGGAACCTCCCGTATCTGTAACACAAAGACACAAATTATTCTGTGCACTGGGAGTGAACCATAAAGTATTTACAGCTTAGGACAAAACATTTCTTTTTAAAAGCTTTACAACCTGGCACAGGGCCTTGTACACCTACATAGGCAGAACAAAACTCTCTAGGAGAATTTCAAGTAAAATCTTTAAAAGGTATAGAGCATTAAAATGGACTCCAAAGTTTCTGGGTACAAACACCAAACCCACAATACTAACAGGTGAACAAAAATAAGAAAACCAGTCATTCACTCAGCCTTCCTTCATTGTTTTTCATGCTAGGGATTCAAACGAGGGTCTCTGAGCTACCACCTCAGCTCTACTCTCAAGTTATCTCAAAAATGCAGATAAACTGCTAAATGACAAAATGATTTTATTTTGTACCTATCAACAAAAACATTTTTCATATTAATGATCAACTACTTTAAAAGATGTTACTAAATTTTGGAAATAAATGATAGGTATGTTAACAAATAGAAAGTTCCAAGAAACCCAAATAAGCTATCAAGTTATGTGCAAATTCTAGTAAAATAATTAAGCAAACATATCACTCAATTATGATTTCCTTTTGTATATTTGATTTTGCCTTTTCATAGAAATACTTTTAAAACACACACATTAGAAAGTTGCAAAAATCTATATTGAACCTATGTATGAACAGTAAGACACATTTCAAACTTCACGGAGAGACACCATCTAGTTGCACTTGGGGTTACCAAGAGATTATATCCACCTATATTCAAAAGTTTTATGGTCTAAAAATTGAGTAGATTGTATTAGGAACCATCTGTAGGAAACAACCAAAAATAAAGGGGAAAACTGAGATATCATTGGGTTATAAGCCCATGAATCGTATTGTCCCTCTAGTAAAAGCCAAGTGGATGAGCATGATCAAGTAGGACTTTCAATTTTTAAAAATTCTAGTGGCCAGGCATGGTGACACATACCTATAATCCCAGCACTTGGGAGGCTGAGGCAGGAGGACTGTCACAAGTTCGAGGCCAGCCTGGACTACATGGTGAGTTGAAGGCCAGCCTGAACTACATAGTGAAAACCTGTCTCAAAAAAAAAATTGTATAAAAATTTCTAAAACGAGTTATTTAAAACTATTATAGTCAATATGAACATATGTTCTGAGATAATCTTCACTAATTTATGTTTTAGCAATTATAACACTTTCATAATAATTTGATTTTCCAACCTCTAAAAATCTATTTGAAAAAGCCCTTCTTTCACATTTGAATCATCTGAGAACACAAAGATTGATGGAATTATTGTTAATATGTTGTACCACACTGAGGTAATCCTTTGAACTATAAATCAAAAATGGATATTAACTATGGCTAAGTATTACATTTTTGGAAAGACAACACATCTGGAATCAAAGTGTCCATATCTAATTCCAGAGAAAGTCTCTGAAAATAATCTGATTCAGAACTGTGAAATCAGTTACCAAAGTAGAATACCAAAGAGTCAGACATAGAAGACTTTGGATCAAATCCATTTGCTCTGTATATCTTTAATTTCTAACTTACTAAAGAATTATGCTCTGGGGCCAGGGATTTAGCTCAGCAGTGTAAGTGCCTGCCTGACAAGCGTGAGGTCGTGAGTTCAATCCCCGGTACCAAAAAAAAAAAAAAAAAAAAGAAATTAATGCTTAATGTTCTAAAAGTCAAGGATAAAAGAACACAAATGGAGGTGTATCCCAAAAGAAATATTTGAGAATAAGCAGAAGAAAAAATATTACTACCTGTAACAAACGAGAACAAATTACATGTATTTTAAATTTGCATCCCCCTAACAATCTTTCTTCAGTATTCTTGTTTCTTTTTGTCCTCTGCAGTTTCTAGTATACCTTACATAACAACATGAATTTTCTTTTTCAAAGCAATTTACTGTTCCTTCCTGTAGCTGTGCCTTCCTACAGCCACAAGATACTCTTAAATCAAACCAACCCACCTCAGCACAGCATTCAGAAATCCATGAATTCCTGACATAACCCACTGTAGTTTTACTGTCCTACAATCAGTCAGCACATAATGACTCCTATTTTTTATTTTTCAGCCTTAAAGATGCTTTCTACCCTGCCACTCTTTATAGTAACATCTTCATCAAAAACTATTTTCCTCATTAAAAAAACTAAACAAAATCCTATGACATACAGGAGCCAGACATGGTGTAACTTGTAGTTCTACCTTCTCAGGAGGCTGAGGAAGAATTACTTGTATAAGACCGTCTTAAAAAAAAAAAAACGCCAGTAAGCTCAAAAAAGATGCCAAACGTTTTTTATAATCTGCAAAATGTATCATAGAAGTACAAATCAAAACCACAATGAACATAATAAAGGATAAATAGGAAGTAGGACAAGGAGAATAAGGGATACGGGGGGAAGGAAAGAGGGAAAAAGATCCAAAAAGTGAAGGAAAAAAATGGAAATGGGGCTTTTTCAAAAAAATGGGAAAGGAGCCAAGAGTTGGAGGGAGCCAGGCGGGATGGGAAAGGAATAAACAATTAAAATGTGTTATGTACATGTACAACCTTCCCATGACAAATGTAATCATTTTATTGCAAACATGCACTACCAAAGAAAATTTTAAGAACTACAAATTTAGCAATCAGCAGGCTGAGGCAGGAGGATGGCTGCAAGTTCAAGGCCAACCTGGGCTACAAAGTGAGTTTAAGGCCAGTCTGAACTGCAGAGTGAAACCCTGTCTCAAAAAGTCAAAAGATAAAATAAAAACTAAAAATTGAAATAACCCCAATGAGAAACTACTTCATTATTAATGTGGTTATTATTAAAAACAAAAACTCAGACAGTAACAGTTATTGCTGAGGGAGAATATGGAAAAATCAGAACTCTTGTGCACTGTAGGTAGAATGCAACATGCTACTACTACTCTGGGACATAGTATGACAGCTCCTTAAAAAACAGAACAATTATCATCTGACCCAGCATTTCAACTTTTGGGTATCTACCCAAAATAAATCAAAGTAGGGAACCTAACAAACTGTAAACCAGTGTTCATAGCAGTGCTGGTTACAAGCCAAAACTTAGAACACAAATGTTCATCGGGTGATGAATGGATACACAAAATATAACATATGCATACAGTGGAATATTCTTCAGTCTCAAAATGGAATAAAATCCTGATAAATGCTTATACTTGGATATTAAATCAGACACAAAAAGACAAATATTGACTTCACTGTTACGAGGTAACCTAGAAACATTAAATTCATAGTGATAAAGTATAACAGTGGTTACCAGAGGTAAGGGGGAAAAAAGGGCAACTGTTGTTTAATGAAGTTTCAGTTTGGGGGTCTTAAGTTCTAGAGACAGATACTGGTGATGACTGTACAACAAAATGAATGTACTTAAGATCAATGAACAGTATATTCCAAAATGATTAAGGGAAGATAGCATTCACAGGTTTATGCTCAAGTATCTCAGTTTTCCCCTTTATTTTTGCTTGTTTCCTCCAGATAGTTTCAAATAAAATCTGGTCAATTTTTAGAACATTAAAGCTTTTGAAATAGGGGGATATAATCTGAGTTGGAAGATGTTGTCTCTTCATGAATTTTGAAACATAATGTCTTACCATTCATATATAAGTTAAATATCTTATGTGTATTTTGCACAAAACAATCCATGAAGATTCAACTGTGAAAACTTCAGTAAACTTCTCAACATTTAGTACGGATATTACCGATTACTATACTTGATTTCCTGTAATAATGAGTCTTTCTATAACATTACGAAAACCTGTAAAATTATGGACTTTATCTTTCAGGATATATTAACCAAAGTTTAAAATTTGATCTATGAAATGTAATAATTTTCTAGTGAACAAGCATACTTGAGAGACTTATGCTACATATTCATTCATAGTGTCTATCAGTCACTCTCCTAGTGTTGGTTTTTCCTATATTGTAGTTTCCTTCATTACACAACTATGTATTTTAGTCAAATCAGCTAGAATTTAAAAATAATTACATAAGTGGAACTACTGCATATGTTTCAATTATTCAACTTGAATTTCATACTTTTTAGTATAAATAAAAGATACTATAATTCTAAGAAATATATGCATTTCTAAGTCTAAAATAAGATAAAATAATTTCAGTTAAAAAAACTAAAATGGTTATCATGACATACACATAATATGTTTTCCCAGAAGGAATTTTTTCAAAGATAGTCACATAAATAATCTCAGAAATCTGGATGCCATATTGCCACTATTACGGACATTTAGCTGTGTTGATGAGATAAAGATAAAAAAAACTAAAGCCAGTATCACTATTTTCACAGCACAATTGATGACATGCATAAATAACAAAATGAATTCAAATATTTAAAATGATAAAAGTAAACAATCAGAATATGGTAATAAAAACAATGAACTTTACAGATAGAAGCAATTGGCTAGCCAATAAGCATGGAGGAATCTGGGCATCCAAGTAACATGAATCAACAATATGGCATTGACACGTTGAAAGATCTGATATTGTGTAAACGCAGAAGATCTAAGTAAGAGCTAAGGTAAACATTTGGGGTCCATATTTTAAAATGGACAAAACGGTCATTCTAATCTTGCTTCTGATTCCTCAAATAGAACAAGCTCTTAATAAAAACATCTTTGACTAAAGTTATTAAGTAAGACAGTCGAGCCACTTTCGAGGGAACTCCAAAGTCAAATAAAAACCTGAATTCAAAGGATGCGCCACTCAAAGGATGGATCTTTAAAATTCTATAGCAAATAGTGGATATACTTAATCTCCTAAGGCAGTAATAAATATAAAGCCCCAAGTCAGAAAACTGTTGTATCACAGAACTTATAGGGCATAGTACCGAAGTGATAAAAGTCATGATTTTTTCCAGAGAGAAAATGGCAGCTCTTAAATTCTTGAAAAGTGAATATTTTATTAAGTAGGTTTACTAGGGAAAAAGTGGGAGTTAATCATTTAATTAGAAAAGCAAAGGAAGAGAATGTGATACATGGGACACTATTCTGAACCAATTTTTTCTATGTACCAGTGTAGAACACATGTTGTCAGATGACTTGGATATTTTTTGTAGTCATTTTTTGTCTTGAGACAGGGTTTCACTATGCTGTTCAGGCTAGCCTTGAACTCACCAAGTAGCCCAGGCTGGCCTTGAACTTGCAGTGATCTTCGAGCCTCAGCCTTCTGAGTGCAGGAGGCTTGGACATTTTTATGAAGTAATCAAAACCTAGTTTTGAGCTTTCAAAATGTACTAGGATACTGCCATTCTACATGACATTATCACTAGAATATTTAGAATTTGACAAGTAGGTTATCTTTAGTTAAAAAAGAAAGTATAAAATAATAACATGCTAAAAGTTCTGCTCGTTTAGAACAAATTTAAGGAACCTACCAGGATAGCTCCACATTTAACTGTTTCCATATAATTGATATTTAAACTTTGCCTTACTTATAAGTTCAGTAAATTAATGCTAAAGTTAGTAATTCCTTGCGTGTTACTATAAAGCTTGAACTTTTTAAACAGATGAATTGCTTTCATTGTGTGTGCATACAGTGGGATGCTTTGGGATTTATAAGCTAATCTTGTTTTTATTTCTAAAACATCTCAACTTTACAAGGTGGTCAAAATTGGAACAGAACGTGGCAGTTTTTTGTAATCACGGCATTAATATTAATACAGGATTTTTAAGGATAAGAGTAAGTTTAAATACAGTGTAAATTAACTTTATAAATGGTAATTCTGGATCTAAAAGAAAAACTCAAATAAAAAGCAAAACAAAGATTTCTCTTTCTTGTAAGATCAAAGAAGTGGCCATCTGCCCTTGAATAGATTAGTAATAAATATTACTATAAATTGAGAAAATGCCTTTTATTACTTTTGGAAAAGATTTTTCACTTTTAGACTCTGTTAATATTAGTAACATGCTTTTAAAAAAGCAGTTCGCGTCTACACTTATAATAAATGTATTTAAATAATTGCAGTTAGCATAAAACTTTAGAGTATGAGTTTTAATATAAAAATGAATCTACATCTTCCTTAAGAAAAACAAACTTAGCAACTATACAATAAAAATGACTGGAAATCCTAAATTATCTTCTGTTGTCAAGAGAGTGAATTTAATGATTTAATTTTCTACAGAAGTAGTCACCATTATTTCCATTGTAAAGGAGGTATAATTTGGGGGAAAGAGTAAATCTATGAGAATTTTAAAGCTTTTCCCTATCCACTTCTCATTTTTAAGATGTGACGCTTCACAGCTCTGACAGATTATAATTTTCAGAAATATACAAGAAATCTATGTTAAATAACAACAGTGGACCTTGAAAGGCATGAGCTTTTGTCACTTTATTGTTAACCACTGAATATTATCCAAAATTAGAGATGTAACTGTAACTTAATTGTACAACACAAAATTATGCTAGTGGTAAAAGCCTACTGGAATTTACCAAATACTCATTAGTATATTTTTACATTGGTATATGGACATGTGCTTTCAACTGCTAATGATAAAAGTTTTGAAAATTCATATGCAAATGGATGTTCCTGTTTAGAAAAATTCACACAGCTTAAAAATGGATTAAATCCACTTTATTCCTAATCTACAAATAGATTATAAACAGCAAATATAACTGATAAATTTTCAACACTGTAACAAGTTGATGTAGCAATGGTAGTGCACACAATTCAAAATGAGGAAAATTAATGGAAGTCCAATGGAAGTTCATGTTGTCAACTATTATGGCAATTGTTTTACCGTTTTGGAAAAGCGAATATTTGTGTTCCAAAGCAGGAAGAGCAAGATCTATACTCTTTATCCCTCTGATGTACTGCAAGTAGAAACAGTCTCTTCTGCAGTATTTTGAAGCATGTGCATAACCATTGTACAACTGTCACTTCAAGATTAACCAGTTATCTTTTGTCCTACAAAGTCCAAAAATATATTAAGCGAAATCTTTCCTTTTCATGTCTGCCCAGATTAATCCTTTTAAAGTCAGCAAAATCAAAAAAGCGTGAAATATTTTCAGACAACTTGAATCTACTGTGCATGAAAAATGTTTAATAAATGGCAATTTAATAGAATGTAAATTTGAGTGCATAATACCAAATGGAAAGTAGCTGAACCACACAGAGAAAACAAGGCTTTCCATATCTTCCAATTCAGGTATTTCACAATAAAGAAAATATTAGAACATCTGGGGAAGACTTCTTAGGTAAGACATGATGGAAATTAATAATTCTAAATTTATAATTTCTAAAATGGACTAACCAATTATTTTTAGAGATGGAGAAAGCAAATACAGTATGCTACAAGGATCATGAACTATCATATCAAGAAATGAAGGTAGACATTCTTCATATACTACAAAGGTTACATCTTACAGAGATACACACACACTCTTCTTCAGACATGTGACACCCCTTCAGTAAAATATTATACCAGTGTAAGCTTATAATTTTAATACAAATCAGAGCCCTACTATTCAGCTCAACAAAAGGGAGTTTAAAAAATTAGCACTAAGATATTCTGAAGGAAAATAAAATCTCAAAAGTATTCTTTCATGATTGAGACTGTCTCTGTATAATAAAACATATAGCTTACACATTCCATCATGTTTGAATAACTAGTCACTGCAGGTGTAGTGGTGAGGTAGTATTACTGTCCCCTTCTGGGGACTCTGATATTTTCATATGCTACCTTCCTAGGAAGGTCCAGATTTGTTTTTTTAATGATTAAAATCAATTACCACTAAATGTATATTTTTTATTAGACATCTGTTTTTCTAAATCAACTTATGAAAGAGCAAAACTTTTTTGATCTTCCACAGACAACTTGTTTACAGGTAGTTTCATCAATAAACTCTCCTAAGAACTACTACCTGCTGTCTATAACCACTGTGAAGTGGCAGGCAAAGAAAAATCTCACACACACACACATCACAGGACATGAAACAGTAATCAATTTAGCTGTCAAAGATGACAGTAATTAAGCAAATAACAAATATCCAATAATATAATTATATTGGGATTTAAAAAAATAACCAAGCACACACTATTCTGTTAGATTTATAACTCTTTGCCATGATTTATAGTCATTTACTACACAATAATCAAAGACGTCTGTCCACCTACAATTATTTTAAATACTGCCAATGATCTGCATGACAGCAGGTTTATGGTCATGGTAGGATAGAAGGGAACACTGAGAAAATATGAGAATATGGAAATCTATGCAGGTTAAACATGGAAAAGTCAAGGAAAAACTGAGTGATCTAAACACTCAAATATTCATCATTACCCTTTTAAAATGCACAAAGTGCTCAAAATACATATTTATCAGACATGATAATTAGTGTTACTCGTTAACAATAACAAAAAAAAAATCAAAAAATGGAAATGCAAATGGAGGTAATGGAACACTGTTCTCAATTTCCTGGCCCAAAAGAAAAACAAACATGACATCACACTGCCTAAAAGTTGAAGAGCTCTCCTTAAATGTTTTTTAGCCACCACAGTCAAACTGGTATAAGTGCTTTGGCAAGGTAGGATGCATTCCATCACATCTGCAAAGGCCTGCTTTTCTCTGTTGGTGGTTCAGCTTATGAAGAACATGTATGCAAAATAACAGCTCTCTCACATTGCTTCAAACTCATCAATACGTTGCTTTGTATTGCCTTGTCGAATCTGTCGAAGAGTCTTGTACTTATCACGGCCTGCTTTAACATTCTCAGCATGAAGAACATCATTTTGTGTTTTCTTGGTTTCATCTCTGGCTTGGGCTAACTCTGAACTTAATGCCTATATTAAAAGACAGAAAGTATAACTGTCATTTTTTTCCTTTGAAAATTTTATGAAAATGGCTTAAAGATGTAAATATATATACCAAATCTCTAACTTTCAGTATATTAAAATTTTCAACATAAAATCATTTTCTTTAAAGTGTGTAACCTTATGGTTTAGGGAAGAATATCGATGGCCTTTCATTCCTACACCCAACCATGGTATTTCACACATTTCAAATTTCCTTAATTTTCTCATTCAATACTTAAAATGAGTTTTAAAAAAGTTCAAAGTAGTTATTACAGAGTAATGTTACTTTAAAATCTAGAATCATTTTCTCCAAGTCTTTATTTTTAACACCTACAATTCATTTCTCTTGTTAATATTTAAAAATTCCACCAATTAAAAAAATCAGAATTCATCTGGAAAAGTTATAATGTTAAAATTTTCTATTTTGATCTAATTATGTACATTTAATAAACTAAATTTTTGCCATTATAAAATCTGGCTAATTCATATTATGTAATGTCTTAAAGGTAGTCTATTAAATATCTGCACTTCGATGCATACTTTACTGTTTGAAAGCTAAACTGATTTGTTTTCTATCACCACTGGAATACTTTCTGCCTTTTAAAAATGGATCAAAGTATAATTAAGTGACTCAGTTAACAAACATTCGCTAATATGATCATACAATGGAAGAAATTAAATAACATGACTACAGGCGAAACACTCAAAAGTCAATCATAAGCCAGCCAGTGCTAAAGACTTCTAAAAATCTTATGTCCTTTATAAACACATTCATCTTCATAGGAGAAAATGTAAACTGTATTTTAAATGTGCACATAATTGCAAACTTTAAATACCTGAAGTTGCTTCTTCACACGTTCATTTTTCTGCGTTTCTGTTACACGTTCCTCCTCACTCCTATGGTTCATTACTCCTTCGTTTGACAATTCAGCACTAGCCTCAGCATTATTTTCATCATGTTCATCATGTTCATTTTCTGTGGGAGGAATGACTGGTGGTGGGGGAGGTGGAGGAGGGGCAGACATGACAGTTTTTAACTCTTCTTTGGTCTTTTCCAAGTCTTCCTGGGCTGCAAAAGCCTGAATGGTAAAAATAAGTTTATGAGCAACCTACTCTGAAAAACTGGTAATTAAAATCAAATTATCCTACTTACCGGACAAAAACTACATCTCAGGGTAATGAAAATAGACTCTACTGAAGAAAGCTCTATTTTTTTTCTGAAAAAATACTGACCAGGCCAGAAGTGGTGGCTCACGCCTGTAATTCCAGCACTCGGGAGGCTGAGACAGGCGGATCCTTGTGAGTTTGAGACCAGCCTGGGCTACAAAGTGAGTTCAAGGCCAGCCTGAATGGCACAGTGAGACCCTGTCTCAAAAAGACAAGGGCCAGGGATTTAGCTCAGTGGCTTAAGCGCCTGCCTGGCAAGTGTGAAGTTGTGAGTTCAATGCCCACTGCCGCAAAAAAAAAAAAAAAAAATTACTGACCAGTAGGAGAAATAAAAATTTTTAAGTATCACTTTGCAAGTTCTAATAAAATTATTCTGGCAAGCATTACCCACTGTTGCTAAAATAGTTATGCAGATACTTGATGGGAAATTAGTATAATGAAGACTGCCACACGTAACAGATTATATTTGAGCCACATGGTTTAAATATAATCAGATAATAGAGGAATCACTTATTACTGTAATCCAAAGATCAGTTAAAATCACTAATGGGGGTTTAACTAGATACTGAGTATCTCCTGCCATGACGTAATATGAAATATCTAACTTTACCAGTGATTTGGGTGATTATATTGTCCTGGTTGACACAATTGTCCTGTGTAAATTTTTTTGACTTGTTTTGTTTTCTGAGACACTGTTTTGCTATGTAGTTAAGGCTTGTCTTAAACTCGTTATGTAGCCCAGACTGGCCTTGAACTTGCAGCAATCCTCCTGCCTCAGCCTCCCAAATGCTGGAATTACAGGCATACGCCACCACGCCCAGCTATCCTGTGTAATTATTAGTAACACCTCCTTTACTCTCAAAAGTGCTCCCTTTGGATGCTCAACTATATGTAGGTCTCACTGGAAATTCTGAATACAGTCTAATATCAAATAAAAATTCACTAAAGTAGAACTGCACATACAGTCAGATCTCAATAGCTCATTTTAAATATATAAATGTTTAAGAAGATACACACAAACAGGGAAGTTCCTGGAAGGATATGAACTAATATTTTACAATAGTAATAGTGTTCTAGCTTTTTCTAACTTTCCACAGTTTACAGAAATTAAATCTGTAGTTATTATGTTTAAGTTTGTCTCAAATCCATAAATCATCCCTAAATGAAATCTATAAAATCCTATTAATGGAAATAGTACACTCAAGAGATTAACATAATTTTATTCCTTTGTTTCTTTCCTTAGCTCTTTTTATTTTGAGACAGTATCTCACTAAATTTTCCAGGCTGGGCTCAAATTTAGGATTGTCCTGCCTCAGGCAACAGAGTGCTAGGACTATAGGTATATGCCACCATCCCCCAACTGTTTGTGCCTTCTGTAGTGATTGACTGATTTAGTTATACATATGTATGTATGCTGCCAAAAATACAACTAAGAAACAAAATTAAACTTTCTAGTGAAACTTAAACTTCTAAAAAGAAAATTCAATCACAAGCCAAAGAAAACCATTTTCCACAAGTACATCTTAGTGTAGAAAAACACATGTAACAATCCTTAAATGCAATACAATTATCATACTGCAAATGTAATCATATTTGAATTTAAAAATTGATGTCATTTAATCCAGACATAGTGGTGAATGCCTGTAATCCCAGCACCTGGGAGGCTGAGACTCAGGTTGAGACCACACTGAATTACAAGCAAGATCCTATCTCAAAAGTCATTGTTTGAATTAAATTCTCAACGATCTCATATGCCCATTTCTCCAACTATAATGTGCAAAGCCCACTCATGGGTTTTTGACAACAGCAGTTTCACTTATTTTTGAACTCTCATTAAAAATCTTAATTTCATTGCAACCTTATAATTCAACTTCATAGCCAATAATTGGTTGTCATGCCCTTTTCAGTCTTAACAAAAGTATTTCTTAATTCTTTCTGTTGTTTTCACTGATACATCATTTTGGGTCTCTATTTCTCAAGTGTCCAATATTCCAACCATCCTTCACACTCACTGTTAAGTTATCTTTATAAAATCATAACTCAGCATGCTATAATCCTGTTTTGCAAGCTGCAGAGCCTGATGTCAACAGACACTCACTAGCACCTTGCCTTAGCAGGCTATTTAAAGCCTTCCATAACTCAATACCCTAATTCAACTTACTGGCCACATCAGTCAGTATCTTTGGTCATTTACTGATCGTCTTCAAATGTATTGTGTATGTTCATATTTCTATACTTTTTCTATTCCCTTCTATTTGGAATGACCACTTCCTTCACTCCTAACCCCCCTCAATCTTCTTCAGGCCCAAAATCTAATTTACTGGTCCATACCCAGCTTAAAGGTATGTGGGTTCCCAATACCTGTCTTGTTGCAACAGAAATTAATCACATCTGTATTCCCAAAATAATGAATTAACCTGATATTCATCTCTATAAAGTCAACATACTGATGAGTTTACTAATGGGTAAGAATAGATATTCAAAAAGTTATTAAATAAATAAATAAATGATTACTTTGTGTTGCCACTCAGTAGCTTCCTCTTCCTTTTTCTTCTTGGCTTCTTCTAGAAGTGCAATCTTGGCAGTGAATTCGGCAAGTTCTGCTGCCTAAAATAATACATGTTAAGTTAAATAGTTTTCATGTATATGCCCAGGCTACTATTTTTTTCTTAAGTCTTCCATTTTTATAAAGGCAATATTCCTAAGACAAAAAGATAAGATAAAGGCAATATTCCTTGAAAGTCTCAAGTAGTTTATTTTTATAGTGCTGTAATAGATTCTTGAGGTAATGAGCTAATATGGACAGAAAATAAGATATTATTCTGTAGACAACTAGTTAATCTTTTTTGAGTAGTAGGAATTTAAAATGTGTCACTTAGGAGCCACTATTATCAATAAACTATTTGCTAAGTATACAAATAAAATTATGTGATGCTTAACAGCTCTTTATCAAATGTCATATATTCCTCAGCAACCTAGTAAATAGTATTACCTCTCTTTTCAAAGGGAAGAAACTGAGAGGTTGAATAACATGTGAAGACATATAATAAGTAAATGTCTGAACTAATACTTAAATTGAAAATCTTCTAAGCGTCATGCTGACTCATTATTTAGAAGTCCAGCCTATAAATAAATAAATCCAACCAACTATGGCACACAGTTATCATACAGGGACCAAAAAATGTTGAGTCAATTTATGTAAAACAAAAGATGCCAGAGGGCTCATTGCAGAACCAATCCAAAGTCTAAATGAATATTGTAGCCCAGGCTGGTCTCGAACTCACAACGATCCACCTGTCTCAGCCTCCCGAGTGCTGGGATTACAGGCGTGAGCCACCATGCCCGGCCTTTAAGCTTATTTTCATATCCTGTTATTAAGTTACCTGTATCTTTGGTTTGCATTCCAGAATGTACTGTACTTAGTTTTATGAGCTTCTTATCATCCATTTATTTGAGTTTTCATTTTAGACCAAGACAATGCCTTCCTTACCAGCTGCTCCTGATTCTTCAGCTGGTCGGCAGCCTGTTTCGCTATAGCAGACTTGGCCTCTTCAGCAGCTCGACGCTCTTTTTCTAGCCGTTCTGCTTCTTCTTTTGCTCGTTTTCGTTCTTGATCCAATTCTAGAGCTTTTCGAGTCTGTTCTTCTAGTTCTGTCAAATAGATGTATTACCCCACATCCCCAAAACAGTTAATTCCAATTATTCTTATCAAAAGAAGCAAAAATATTAGCAAAGACTCTCTTTGGTCAGTTTCTCAAAATTAGCATATGCCTCATTTTTAACTTGGTGAAAGAACTTTTAGAAATATATTCTGTAATTCAAAAATGTAAAGACATGAAAATCTTTAGTAATTCAAGCTATTTCATTAGTCCTAAAAGCATATATCTATTTTAAAAAATTCTATTTATAGTTTTGACTTCAAGAAAAACATTTTTGCCCATTGTGGTTATGCACACCTGTAATCCCAGCTGGGGAGGCTGAGGCAGGCAGACTGCTGCATGTTCGAAGCCAGCCTAGACACTAAATAGTGAGTTCAAGGCCCTGACAGAGCAAGACCTTGCCAAACCCTCCCCACAAACAAAACCCAACCCCTCCATTTTTTAAAAAAGGAGGGTACCAATGTATACAGCTCAATAGAGGAGGCCCTGCCTCCCTGTTGATCTTTTGGGAAAATCTGATCCAGTTCTCATCCAGTTCAGTCTGTAGACAGAATCATGGAGAACTGAGTTCATAAACTGAAGTATCACTGTTATTTTTGTTCTGGATGTGACAGGAATAAACTCACTTTGTAAAAAGTCATTACCCCTAAAAGGTATGCCTATCAGTGTCTCAATGAAAAAGTGTGGTTTTTAAAATATGAAATTTGGAACTTAAGGAAATTGAGAAGTTAAAATGACTTGCATATAGTCACATGCTAAATTAATGACAGAAGTAAAAAATACTGTTCCTAATTGGGAACATGTATAGCTAAATGAATATCCCTTCCCACCCACAAGTACTACTTTTTACATCATCATGCTGCTTCCCTTAGAGCACTTAAAATTACCTAAAATTTTATTATGTTTAATTTATTACTCTGTCCTTCCTCAATAAAATGTTAAGTTCCAAGACAGCAGGGACCTTCTATGTTCATTGCTACATTCCCAATACCTAGAACAGTGCTTAGTATACACAGGATGCTTAAAAAATATCCAGAATAAATGAATGAAACTGCACCTCAATCATCTTCTCTAGTTCATCGTACTGAAGATGGGAATGGACTTTGAAATCTGTTGAAACAGTAACTGAATGCAGGTCTGGCTAAATCATCACCAATGTACCGTCAAGACAGTTAAAAAGGGTAAATGAAGATAAGTAATGATGCATTATGGAACAATGGTTCTATTTAAAATGACACGAAATAAAAACTTCAATAAAAAATTAAGAAACATAAAATAATGATGTAAAGCTTCTCAAAAAATTATAAGTTAATCTATCAAGTATTAAGATTTAAATATGGCCAAAGTTATGGCATTTGAATGAAAAGTTAGCATAAATTACAAGACAAACATTCAGATTTTAGAATAACCTGGAAAAACTTTATTGGAAAAGCAAACAAAATGAATGTCTTTTGCCTTAAAGATGACTGCTTTGAAATTGTCTTGATAGAGATGCTTTATATTCTTTCTTACGCTCTGTCTCCCTTACATTCTTCGGTGCTTCTTTTGAGTTGTTTTTTAATATGTAAATCATTAGTATTTTTATTTTATGCCCTAAATGAGATTGAAAGCTTTATTAAGTAACTATTCTCTCAGAAAAGGTGTTGTGTAAATGAAAAAGTGCTGTGATTCAAATTCAACTAGTATATAAACACTACTTCCTTAACATTCTATTAGTACAACACAGACTCTATTTATATGTTGCTGGGAATGAAACTCAATGCATGACATATGCTAGGCAGGCACTCTTACTGTTGAGCTACAACCCTACCCCCCCCCAAACTAGTTTTTTTCAGCATTAAAAGTTTCATACTCCTGTATGCTGTTTGCAGTCCTAAAATACAGCATAAAGTAGGTATGTTATAAATGATTGACAAAACAGGCAACTAGAGTAGTAGATAGAAAGAGCACCAAACTGGAATTCAAGAAACAAGTTCTGGCCTTGAGTTCTGGTCTGTAAGTAAATGCTTTACAACCCTTGGGCCACAAACTACTTTATCCTCTAAGTCTTAATGACCCTGAGATGTGAGACTTCTACTAAATCAAAGTGAAACCCAGGTTTTTTCCCTTTGGGTATATACACTTGCCAATTATTCTATGTACTGCAGAAAAGCATCTCCTCACTCTATTATGATAGTTCAAGTAATTTAAAATAAAACAAATGGTTACTTCCAATAGAAGCCAATGGCTAGTTATACTAGTTGTTAGGAAAGCAAGTGTTTACCAACAGTATAGATTTCATATCACTCCAAAGACATTCTACTGCTTAAGAAACAAAACATTTTATTTTGTTCAATACATTTTTTCTTTTGTTCTCTTCAGTATTTTCTGTGAAAGTAGTATCTCCTATAATAGTTACTTCTTATAGGCCACAAATCAAAAATCTTTTGTATCTCTTCTATATACTGAAGCATTTTGGTTACATGCTGCCTAGGAAATAAGATCCTCCAAACATATTACCAAAACTAATCAAAAAGAATTACATGCCTCTGCATGTGTGGATTATTTTTTTGTTTAGCAGTGCTGGGGATCAAAGCAAGGACCTCTGACATGCTAAGCAAGTCCTCTGTCACTGAGCTACCCCCAACCTATGATGTGCTTTCCAATGCACTGAAATCACATCTTATTTAGGGTCAGAACAGCTGAAAATGCTTCAATGAAGTACTAAATAAATGCTCTTGTTTAAAAGCCATAAAGTACTGGATGTGGTTTTATTTATAAAACCCTGAACAAGAATAGGTATAAATTAAATTAATAAATACAGTCACTTATAATAATATAGAGTAAATATGAAAAAATACTTGTGTGACAAAAGGAAATATCTAGCTTTGTAGAATTGAATATGCTTTTGTCAAACATGCTTATGATGTGATTCTAACTAAATTTGGCAATTAAATGTAACTGTCCAATGTAACACAATAACAATAATAGCAATTACTGTCTGATAATAGAGCAATGATTTTGAATTATCAAAAAAAAAAAACAAAAAAACAAAAACTCTTACCCTTTTGGGCTTTCATTGTCTGTTCTTCAATTTGCCTTAGACGTTCCATTAGCTCTTCCTTTTCACGTTCTATTCTTTCCTTTTCCTTCTCTGCTATTTCTCTTTTCTTCTTTTCATTTTCTAATTGTGCCCTTAGAATGAATTGCAATTCTATGTTATGAACAGAAATGTTATTTGTATAAAATCTAAGTACTTAAAACTAAAAACAGAGCCGGGCGTGGTGGCTCACTCCTGTAATCCCAGCCCTCGGGAGGCTGAGACAGGAGGATCGTTGTGAGTTCGAGACCAGCCTGGGCTACAAAGTGAGCTCAAGGCCAGTCTGAAGTGCAAAGAGAAACCCTGTCTCAAAAAGACAAGGGCCAGGGATCTAGCTCAGTGGCCTAAGCGCCTGCCTGGCAAGCGCAAGGTTGTGAGTTCAATCCTCGGTGCTGCAAAAAAAAAAAAAAAACCTAAAAACAAACTGCAGCACAAATATTTTCTAAATTTTCATTATATTCAATTGTGTTTAAAATATGCTATGGTTATAAATACAGGACTATGCTGTTACACTCATACGCATACAGACACGTGATGGGATCCAAATATTTCTTATTGTGTGGTCAAAATCAAGACAGTTGGTAACTTTTAGAGCTATTAAAAATTTAGTTGAGCACACACTTAAAATCCCAGCTATCTGGAAGGCTGAGTCATAAGAATCACAAGTTCAAGATTAGCCTGAGCAATTTAGTGAAACACTGTGTCAAAATTTTAAAAAAGGTTTGGACAAAACTCAGCATTCTCTGGGTTCAATTCCCCGTAATGGATGAAAAAGAAATTAAGAACTTGTTTTTAAGGCAGACTTGAACAAGGAAAAAAGAATTTGGAGATTCATCATTTGCATACAGGAAGAACTGACAATTATATGTCAGCATCATAAGAGTTAACTACACAGATGTGGTAAAAGAAAAGGCCTTCTTCAGATCACCAAGAGTCCTCCACTAGGGAAATAAAGTCTTGAAAGGAATACAGAAAAGCAAGCACCATAAATAGAAAAACAGCCTGAGAGGGCAACAATTTTCAATCAATAAATTCAGGTTTAATTTCTGGGGTAATACCCATTGTACCTATACAAGATGACAAATCAGTTTTATCACCTTTGACAATTCTATTAGAATAATATAGTAGGTGTCTAATGCTGCTAAAAAAGATTATTATCAGAGTTTGGTGGGAAAAAAAATGCCTCAATCATTTAGTAGCATTTGCTATGGGCCAGAGAAGATCATTCATTATAAATATAGCTGACCTCATTCATCAAACATATACCAAAAGTCAACCATGGGTCAGAAGAGAAACTTTGGTAAGTCTAATCAATATTCAGACCACTACTACAACAATTCATTTTTCATTGAAAAATATCAATTTTCTGCCGGGCATGGTGGCTCACTCCTGTAATCCTAGCACTCAGGAAGCTGACAGGAGGATTGTTGTGAGTTCGAGACCAGCCTGGGCTACAAAGTGAGCTCAAGGCCAGCCTGAGTGGCATAGTGAGACCCTGTATCAAAAAGACAAGGGCCAGGGGATCTAGCTCAGTGGCCTAAGTGCCTGCCTGGCAAGCACAAAGTCATGAGTTCAATCCAAAATAATTAATTAATTAATTAATTAATTAATTTAAAAAGATAACATCAATTTTCGTCTTTAACATTTCTTTACTATTCCACAAAATATCATTGCCATCTAGTGTCAATTCTGAATTTCAGGCATAAAACCTCATTTCCAGTCTCTCATAATAGCAAAGTTTTATTATCAAAGTATTTCTTCTTTACTTTTTAAGCCTACATTTTAAATTTCTTGCAGATTCTAGATACATAGTCTGGGTACCTCCTGGTGCACCAAACCAACAGCCAAGTTTAAGGGTCACTATACTTTCTGCTGGTTTAATGAATTGAACTAAGGGCCTGGAGCTTCTCATGCCAGGGAAGCTCCACTTTGGTTCTGGAGTTCCCTATGGGAATTTTCTCAACACCTAAGAGAAAAAGTCAAATACTGTATCCTGAGTTTTGGGTTCACCTCTTTATACTTATTTCAATCTACAAAGCAAACAAAGCAAAGACATTTTAAGGAGCAGGAAGTTCTACCCCAGAAGACTTAAATGATAGAAGCTTACGGGAATGTTTTCATTTCCCAGTTTCCTTGGCCAAAAGAAGAGCCAGGCACCCTAATTTTCAAGTAACTTAGTATGGGCAAAAACTATTTTCCACAACATGGTGTCTGCCACCTGAAGATAATGGTTGATGACCCTACTCCAATCAATCCCAGTCTCTGTAGTGACTTTCAATGCTGCTACAGATACACTAAGACAGCTACACTCTTCCTCTTCTCCTAGTGCCAAGACACTTCTCAAGAACTCACAGTATAAATGACACCTCAAGACCTAAATATTACAAGCATCAATCATATTAAATGCACTCAAAACCTTACAAGTTTAGCTCTGGTGCACACAGGCCCTTCTGAGGATGGATGCTGGTTTTATTTAGCTTTCCCCTACTGATGTTTCATTTGCTCTGCAGGGATGAATAGGACAGAGATGTGGACAAGGGGAAGGAAAAAAAAAAAAGACTGAATGAACCACAATCAAGTTGGGAGCAAAATTTATATGCCTATTGAAAAGTGGAGTAAGTATAGAGCAGACATTTAACCTGATTACAGTATGTGAACCACCCTGCAGGTTATTCTGTATTCTTGTGAGTCTCACATCTTAACTCTCCTGACTACACAGCCATCACCAGCTAACACTTCGTTCAAATGCCTTCAGCTCTCAACATTACTCAGTGACACATAGTTTTTGAAGATCTGTCTTGTCTCGGTGATAGAACTGGAAGATCCTGCTTTTCCCCTGTATAATGTTCACTGGGGTGGACTAACTTGGTCCATTCAATGGTTCCTTGGCATGCTCTACACATTTGTTTATACTGGCTTCCTCTTCTGAACATGTCTTCTTTTTACTTGCTAACCTTCAAGCCTGGATCAAGTCCTGTTCCCCACCCCCAAGGAAACTTATAATTTTATAACTATAGATGTAGATCCATTTTTTTTATTCAGATGTGAGTCTGGAAATACTCATTTCGATCAGTTCTATTTCAAGGATATAAATACCTTTAGTAAACTATCTGCATTAACATGCAAAAATAAATTGGAATACTTTCCAAAAAATATCATATGGATCCAATTACATTTTTCTTTCTTTTTCCAATTACATTTTTCTTAAGTGAATATTAAGAATATTTATCTCAGGCTATGTATTAATTATGATAACAGCTACTATTTAATAAACACCAGGTTCTCTGCTAAATTCCTATACAGTTGCAATACTTTTTTTTTTTTTTGGTGGCACCAGGGATCGAACTTACAATCTCACACTTGCCAGGCAGGCGCTTAGGCTGCTGAGCTAAATCCCCAGCCTTTGTGTTTTTGAGACAGGGTCTCACTATGCTGTTCAGGCTGGCCTTGAGCTCACTTTGTAGCCCAGGCTGGTCCTGAACTCACAACGATCCTCCTGCCTCAGCCTCCCGAGTGCTGGGATTACAGGTGTGCACCACCAGGCCCGGCTTGCAATACTATTTCTTACAAAAACCCTTGAAGGTAAGAATATTTTCCTATTAAGAGCAAAAGAAAACTAGTTATAAGGCTTATGTTCTTTGTATGACTGTAGTCATTACACACAATCTCTCATAGCTGATCTACAATTGGCACATGGCTATCTGATTCTAAATTATAAACTTGAGGTTCTAGTTTTTAAATTCTGGTAACAATTTTAGCCATATAAAAACATTATTTGATTTGGATGAAAAGAGCAAAGTCTCCAATGATCAACCACCACAGCAGATGAGGTGCTTTTCACTGCCAAAAAAACCAAAGTTATGAGTATGAGGAGAAAATATGGCCACATACACCAACATATTATAGGGAAAGAGGCTTCCTTTCCGCCTTGTCCTCTCCCTACTACTATTCTTGCTTCAGATAGTAAAGCAGCACAACAGCGTAACTCTGAGCATTCCCCCGAATATGTCTGCTGACTGCTTTGCTAGTGAGCTTGACCAAAATGTTTCCACATACACAGCTGCCATTTCTCTCTGACTTGTAAAGCAAGGAATAAATGGCATGCCAATCACTAGATGGCTAGGATAATAAAATTAGTGCATTCCTACTCTGTATAAAGCAATCAATGATGAAAAGTTGTAAAATGTATCCAAGAGAGGAGCCATGGATTATTTATACCAAAGAAGAAACTTAAGTCTGAGTGTAGTCCTTAAGAGTATCTAAAATACAGCATGATCGCCAAATGATACTAATTAAGCACATACTAAAAGCCACAGAGCACTCTTCTGTTTGCCGAGAAATAAAGGATATATGAACCAGGAAAATACAGTGGGCCCTCAAGTTATGACCGGCCTTGCATATAAACAACTTGGGTTAGGACCAGAATTTTAGGTTTAACTTACGACCAAGTCCCAAGTTACAATCCAAATGCCAGCTGTTTGTGTGGTTGTAAACACAGACTTGGCAATGCCAGAAAAATGTATGGAGGCATACATAAACATCTGTCTAGCCCAGAAGCCCGTGTTTATAGACGTGATTTTGGTCAGTGCTTGCTATAATCTCTACAATTACTGCTATCAAAATGGTCTCCAAAAAAGCCACAAAAGAAATTAAGGAAGGAAAGGAAGATAAAGAAAGCTTCACAATTGAAAAGTTCGGTGTTAAAGAAAAAATAGAGACAACCTTAGACCAGTTTTTAGTTCCGATAAGGTTGAAATCTAGTGAGCAAGAAGCAGGTCCTAGTGGGCTACAGGCTCTCCCAAGGAGAGAAAAGACCCAGAGATGGATTCCTGAAGTTCTTATGGAAGGGGACTCTCCTTTCAAATAATAACCACCTTCCATTTCATCCTCCCTTCCTGCCAAATCAAACATGTCAATTTGAATGATGAGTACAGTGTAAATTGTTTCTGGTAAACTAGGCATATTCTATTTTATAACTTTTTGGTGACTACACTAGGAAAATTATTGGTGTGTCTGATAAATTACAGACATCATACAATACTTTTTTATTATGAAAAGGTAAGTTAAGGGGTGCTTTGGGAGGTTTGGGACATGCTATGGTATTTCTTATGGGAAAAATAGCCTTGATGTACGACCAGTTTCAGTCACAACCAGCCCTTGTGAACAAATTGAGTTTGTAAGTCTAGGCTCACTATAATATATCAACATTATGGACAAAAAATCAGTTGAGACAACATCTGGAGTGGTATGAGATACAGGAACTACCCAGAAAGTAATTTTTCATGTAACTTATGATACTGTAGAAGACCTTAAAGAGACAATGTAAGCTTTAAGGAGAAGATGATTTTTAAAAATTGACTAAGGCTGGGCGTGGTGGTTCACACCTGTAATCACAGCGCTCGGGAGGTTGCAGCAACAGGATCCTGTGAGTTCAATGCCAGTCTGGGCTACATAGTTCAAGGCCAGCCTAAATTACAAAGCCAAACCCTTTCTCAAAAACTGTAAGAATGTATAGAAAACAAAGTACAACAAAGAATTTAAAAAAAAATTTTTTTAAATAAAAGAACATGAAAGCATGTACTTTAACAATGCCTGTGCAGCATAGGAGAGTCAGTGACTAGGAGGGAGCCCTCCTAAACTAATACCCAAGAAGTGGCTGGGGAGTGCTGGTTATAAAGTATATCACACTAAAACTGGAACCACAATGTAATTGAAGGACATGTGAGAACAATTAAAAAAAAAAGAGCCCAAAGAAACAATCCAATTTGGTTTCTCTGTTAACTGGATCATGAATTACTGAAAAGTTTCATGCCCACATAAAAAATGTAAAGTCAGAGTCCCCTAGGGCAATTAGAGTTAATATTACAAAAGAAGCAAAATTAATAAATGTCTGAATTACTATAACATTTTTAAAAATCATTAAATACAAACACTAAAAGGTTTATAACAGGCAGAAGAATCACTAGTACAAATCATGTTATTTCTAATATGTTTGAAATATGTATGTATACTGTCCTTAATTTTGGGTGGTTTTTTTTTTTGTTTGTTTGTTTTTTGAGACAGGGTCTCACTATGTAGTTAAGGCTGGCCTTGCAACTCACTGTGTAGTCCAGGCTAGTCTCTAACTTATGGCAAGCCTCTTGCCTCAAGCTTCCCCAGTGTTGGATTACAGGTGTGCTCCACCACGCCATCTTGGGTTTGTTTTTTAAAACCTATTTTACTTCTTATTTTGTTCTAGAAAGACTTTCTCAAGGGTAGATAGCAGTTTTTCTCAAATAAAGCATGAAGTCGAAATTAAGACTAGAATCAGATTCGGGAATTATGTTAGT
>RJWT010011308.1:0-23420 GCA_004365215.1 Cuniculus paca
CAAGTAAAATCTGACTGTCAGTTTGAAAGTATGTTTTCCTAATATCCTTTCTAGTGAAAGAAGCCAGTAGCATGGAACAGATATGATGGTTCTTATTAAAGTACATTTTAAATTTTGATGTATATGTTTCTAAAATTATAACTGGTCGATATTTAACTCATGTCTTGTTTTAGCTAATTAGTGTATATTTGATTCTTTTAACTATTTTTCTTTTCTGTATTACATTTGTAATATATTTAACTGATATATAATTAATTATACAAAAAGATTTGATACCAAGTTCTTCTTGATTAGTAATCTATGGAATGCATCAAAACATTTTCTATTAGATACTTAACGCTAGTTATTTTATGATCATATTTATAATCTTAATATTTAGGGAAATAAAAATTTTGTGAATGTGGTATAGATACTTCAAGTTGTTTTTTTCTTTCAACTGTCGTGGTTTTTTCCTTTTACAAAACCCCTGTGTTGGAGAACTAAAATATATCTGCTATAAGTTTTTCCATTACATTTAAGCAGCCTACATCAAAATTTTTTGCAATCATTCCTCCACTTTTTGAGATTTGATTTTTGTTTCTATTCCGAGGTTTCCATCTGTCTGTGCTTACATTTTTTTTTTCATAACCTGTCTGAAGCAGTTGTATTTTTGAAAAAAGCACGTCATCAACTCAAAGGATAAAATACCTACAAAGGCCTTTGGAAATATTCCTGTCCTACAAAATATTATTCTACCCAAAATGTCTGGTAAACATAACATGCTAATGTCAGTAATGGTGACTCACTGTACTGTAATTTTTAATAGTAAGGCCATACATAGGTGGGGAGGGAGCAGAGAAAAGCATTTACCTAAATTTGCATGGGGAATGAGTATGTATGATTTTAAGAAGAACCATGAAAGACTTAGATGTGTCCCCTTGATTGCAAATCCTCATTCTGCAGTTGCAGCTGACTATGGCAGAACTGAAAATAGAACCAAGGTCTCCTGGCTCATCAACCAGTGCTTTCTTCACTGTGAAGTGTGGGTTAGCAGTGGATGGGCTTTGAAAATAATTGGATCATGGAATTTCTAACTTCATCGGTGGGTTATGGGATCATTGCTGGGATCATAATTTGCTGTCATTCCTGGAGGTGATAGAAACAGGACGTGAGGCCTAGCTGAAGGAGGTGGATCATAACCTTGGGAACTGTGTTAGTCTCTGGTCTCTTCTTAGGCTTTCCCCCTCTATCTCTGCTGCAAGCTTTATTATTACGCTTAAAGCAGCCCTCGTGAAAACCTGCTTCTTGGTTGCCATGAGACGAGCACATTGCCTTTACCTTGCCTTTCTATAGCATTCCAACCTACAGCCAGCTGACCATGGACTGAAACCTTGAAGCCATTTTTCTCAGGTATTTGGTTAAGTGACACAAAGCTAACTAACATACGTATTACCTTCACAGAGTCATGTCTGACAGTGTTTAGATATCAACATTTGTAATCATAATTCATAAAATTGAAGGGAAAATGAAAGCACCAGACTTCAAAGCAGCACTGCCCACCCCACAAGGAATGAAGAGGTATCTTTCATTCTTAGTATGAATCAGAGCAGCTGTTTGTGCCACTCTGCTCTATGAGCCAATTCGGCTAAGCTGGACTTACATGCCCACCCACTGGTAGAAGTAGAATGAGGCACTTAATCAGGAGCTCCATCAACACTGAGTTAGTATTCGTCTCCAGAGAATCATTACATTGTTTCTCTAGGAACCAAGAGCTGGGAATGGGCATTCAAATAATAATGATTCATTAATTCCCTTTCCTGAGGAAATCTCAGCCCAGTGAAACCTTCAAAGCCTGCTTTGTCATGATGGTGAGTTCCGGTGCAATTTCTGGATGTCTGTGCCATGCTCATAGCAGATTCTTTTCCCTGACTCCTGCCACCTACCACATGCATGTTCCTCCCTTTTAGGAAGTTCTGCCCAACCCATGGAGAAGGTGAAGAAGACATTCCTGGAAAGAAGCTTTGTAGACAGAATAAAATAAGAGCAAGAAACAACAGAACAGAACACAGTTGGCATTTGAGGGGAAATATTTGCAAGAATTCTTGCCAATTCTTTTGTTTTCTCAAGGAATTTAAGGAGGAAAATATATAAGGAAGTAGAAGCTAGAGCAGAGTATATTCCAGTCAGTTTGAAGGTTGCTGGGCAGCATGTCACACAGGAATGGAAACAAAATGTGTAATGGCCAGGCCAGGTGACAGTAATTTTTCTCCTAGCTCTGTTCCTCTTCCCATGAGACCAAGTAAAGGGATCAAAAATGGAATGGAGCTGGGGAGCCATGTGCAAGAAGTGTGCGTTCAGAGGAGTGAAGGGGATTGGCTCCTGGGGAGAAGTGTAGATTCCATTTTGATTACGGGTTCCAGGGGCAAGGGGGAGCCAAAGGGAACCACAGATTAAAGACTCAGCCACTGGAAAGTGTCATGACAGAGAGCCGCTGCTATGGTGTGTGAGCATGCAGGCCTACATGACCACAGGAGGTGGTGATCGCAGGGAATGAGGTGTACCAGGTGCAGCTGACCCAAAGGCAATTGTTGTAAAATTCAGTGGGACAAGAGCAGTGTGTACATTCAGAGAAAAAGTCACCCCCTCAAGTTCAAGATACCGTCTTAAAAACAGGAATATGAAGCTGAATGTTGAGAATTGGTAGGTTACCTTGATTCGTACTTACAGTCAAATTCTATTGGCACCCCAGCTAGAGAAAGCCACCCTAGAGTGTTTTCTTTTTTTTTCCGGAAGAGTTTTTTTGTTTGTTTCAATCTCCATATATTAATGTATGAAAAAAAAAAGTGCACTTTCTGAAGAGAATTTCAGCCCCTGAGTCTAACTCAGTGCTCCATTTTTAAAAAAACTGTAAGATGGAAGAAAACTGACAGACCAACTGCCTGTATTGCTAGAGGGTCAAAACATTTGCGAGCCTGCCAGTATTTAAAACCATATTCCACAGCATGAGATGCAAAAATGCATTTTTTTTCCCATGTGAAGCAGGGCGATACAGTTTCACAGATGTCCTTAGGATTTGGTCCTATTGAAAATCAGAATAGTAACACAAGCTTGAACAGCTAAGTAGGAGCCAGCTGAGGAGAAAGCCAAATTGAAAGAAGTGAGAAGCAACTTAAACCTCTGGGAAATCTTATCGAAACCCTAAGCTGCACACCCACTCTGACAAGATTTGGAAGGCTTCCTCGGAAGTATCAACATGGTTTTAACGTTGCCTCTGCTGGCTCTGAGCGTGCTCAGCTCTGAGAGCGATTTCAGCTATTAGGGGAAGAGATCCAGTTCCTCAGCAGATGGAAATCTCTCCTCCGAACATCCTGTAGGAACTCTTTTTATAGATTCCTTTTAAGGTTTTAACTTTCTTTTCACACAATGCACTTACTCTGAGAATAGAGTGGTGATAAAAAAAAAAACGAAGAAATCAATTTTTATTTCCTACAAACCTAAAGCATAAATCACATTGAAAATGTTGCCAGTTCACCTATTTTGTAACAAATCATCCATACTGTAATAACAGAAGAATAAAAGTCTATCTATAATGCTCTAAAGTTATAAGTAAAAGTATTTAAAAGAGTTTTCTCTCAGGAATATGAGACAACATGCTCTGAATATAAATCCCTCTCTCTGTCTAGGCTAACAGCATGTTGTGTGTAAACTATTTCTACTGAGGCAGCCTCCTCAATCAGCAAGCATCATGAGCACCTAAAATTATTCTTGTTCCTTAGGCTTTCTGCCATCCTCGTATTTATCTGTTTGGCTTTTAAATCCTGCAAGTCATTGACAATCTTATTGCTCAATATGTTTTACTCTTGAGCAATAGGAAGAGTTCGTGAAAACTGGAAATCTGGGTCCATATGTGCATAATCCTACAGAAAACAAAGCCGTGGTAGCAGTGGTCAAGTATTCATAAGAAAAAAGTACTGAGGAAGGAAACACCCATCTGAGAGACTGGGCATCATTTAACAGAGTCCCGTGTTTAATATCATTACAAATTTTAGGAAATTCACTTCATTGTGTAACAACACCAAATGCATATTAGTAAAGAAGTCTTTCAGAGAGACATGCAAACCTCACTGCAGCTACTGCATCCTAAAGTCATGTTGCCACGTGTGGAAAAATAGCGATTCCTACAGGACGCTTAAAGCGGGGGTTTGACATTCATCTGTCTGCTGCCTTTTGCAGTGATGGGCTCCCTTGCTAAGAGAGAAAGGTCAAGACTGGATGTGTGATCTTCAGCTCAGCACGTTCAGTGATGGTGCTCAGTGACTGGGCTCAAAGTGGAGCCCCCATCAGACTCTGCCCTGGAGTGAGGCAGGATCCAGAAGCCAGTGAACTTGTTGACTCCAAGCATAGGCTGGAGGGAAGATAGATACCAGATCATCAGCTCTGTACCTGGGGTCAGGGAGATGTGAGCAAAGGCACTTGGAAGACTGGAGAGTTACTTGAGCAACAGACTAGAGGGGTGGGTGCTCTGTATGAAGTATCTGTGGCACAACTTGTGGGAGGTAAAGGAGCTATTATGGGCTCTAAGAGTTTCAGTCAGGAGCAAAGTAGTCATAAACTTTGCAGGTGTGTTTTTAGAAATCAAACAAGACAGTGCATATGTCAGTACTCTGTAAAATGAAACACGAATAGAAAGTGTCATTATTGTTGCTAATATCATTATCATCACCTCAAAGGCCTGAACATCTAATAAGTTTATGTGCTGGAAGGCAATGAAAAGGTGATGAGAACCTGATTATTCTTTATCCAACAATGTAGAATCTGAAGACATAAATGAAAGCACAGACATTAATGAAAATAAAATGATGTAACTAGTATGTGCAAAATCCATGTTAAAAATATGGAGCAAGTACAAGTTTAGAGAAAGTGGATGTTAGCAGTGGAATGCTTAAAAAGGTGCATCGGTGGGCTTAGCATGTCCAAAATTGTAGGAGTCAAACAGATGCTCTTTCTTTGAACAATGTAAAAAGACTTTCCGGATTAGGAGAGATTTCAAGAATCTCCTAAAATGTTTTGAAAGTCCATACTGTATGGTTTAGGTGAAAGCCAGCCCGCTGTCAGTTTGAAGCAGGGTCGGAAAAACAAGTTAGATAAAAAGGAGACTAGAAAAATCTTAATCATAACTTTGTACTCTTTAAAACACTGCAGATTTGGAAGACAAGCCCAGTCAGTGATTCCTAAGGTTCTTAAAAACCCAGTAAGTCTGGGATATTTTTGCAAATAGGTCATTCTCACTGGCGAGGAGACGGTCTCCTTTTACCTGTGATGTGGGTCTTTCCCTGTGGATGGGCTACAGCTGTCACCTGTGCTGCTGTCACTTAGGAATGGACCACCACCCTTCCCCTGCAGGAAGTCCTCACCTTTCTTCTGTAAATCGTGTCCTCTCTTTCCATGGAGTCACGAGTCTACAGATGCCCTCCTCCAAATCCCCCATAAATATACCCAGCTCGGGCCATAAGTGTTTTTCTCTTTTTTGAGGGCCTGTACTCTATGTCTTTGACTGTGTACTCTTAAAAGCCTGCCCAGGAAGCCTCTTTATACTTCTTACTCATGTATCCTGAAATTTCTTTTCTGTGATAAATTTCAGTGAACCCACAACTTGCCCAATAGGAGGAGTGAGTCGTCAAAATCCTCCATCTCCACCTCGAGGACCTCCTTGGACTCTGTCCAGTGATGAGACCACACCTTTTAAACATATTGAATGCTCACTTATCATTACGATTTGATGTGTTCTTTTCTGGCCAATGAAAGTAAAACTCTGAGGGTGAATGATACATTTCCCTGATCTTTGTGTTTCTCAGAAAAGTGCTGAACACTCTGTAGGCATTCAGTGCGTACTTGGGGATTGCAAAGAGGCAGTGTGGTCAGAGTATGATAACTGCGACAAAGGAGGCAGCCAAAGAGTAAACGGGCAAGTGAATGGAAGACCAAAGTCAAAGCAGGATACTGAAAAGAAGTGAAACTCAGAGACTTCACCAAAATGGTTTTAAAATGAACTTCTAAGAATCATACAAAGTCATCACAAAAGTTTCTAGACGGAGACACTAAAGAAATCACAGACCGAGAAGAACTGTGACACGCCAACTGTGTGGTCAGAGAGCAGGGCAAGATATTTTCTACAGGAGGAAGTTTAGCAAGAAGGAATCACAGGACGGAGTGTGCATGGGGAGGAAAGAACCCTCCAGGAGAATTTGGCATCCAAATTGGACTTGTGTATCAAAGGAAAGAGAAGGTCAAGAGAGTAAATGCTGATATTTGTGTAAGAGAATGTTAAAATAGGACTCTACAACAGTTTTGACCAAAGCCTCAAAAGAGGACAGAACAACAGCCTTAAGTATCTTTCTTAATATTTCAAAGTATGACCTCAATGTTGGACTTAGAATTTATTTCTCTTCTACTAGGCAAAGAAACAGAAAAGAAAAAACACCTTATGAATATTTCAGAGATTAATGTTACTAAAAACTGATTTGGAGATAAGTTCTTCGTCACCGAATTCAGTGCTGTTCTTTGCCACCACGTCCCCTCCCCAGGATAGGGGAGGGGTGTGTGTGTATGTATTTCAGACATCTGAGATAGATGAACTTCAAGAAAGCCAATCGGGGAGCTTAGCTTAGAAATCCAGCATGGATGAGTTACAGTGACCAGTACCAAATTCACATCTAAAAAAGTGAAAAGGCTAAAAATTGTGATTAGTCACCAATTCAGGAGAGCAGTAGAAAGAGCTGCTCTGGAAATCAGCTGGACTTGAGCTACTGCAGGTGGCTCTTAACATGACTGCTGGCCTGGAATTGTTTTGCTCTCATCCAAGAGAATCACCTGGAGGGGCCCCAGGGCTCTAGCAATGCCAAGCTTAGACAGCACCCATGCCACACGATGGCAGGGCGAGTCAAGTAAACCCTTCCTGCCTGTAAAGTCCCCAGCCCATCTCTAGAAAGAAGGGAAAGGTGGTATGGAGAAGGGTAGTAGGGAGAAACACAAGGAAGGGAAATATGTATTGGGGATTTAACTCAGTGGTGTAGGACCTGCCTGGCAAGCATGAAGTCCTGAGTTTGATTCCTGGTACCCAAAAACAAACAAACAAAAAAGCCCAACCAAACAACAACAACAACAACAACAACAACAAACAACAAAAAAAGAAGGGAAATAGAAAAGAAATTGGCTACCCAACACATCAGTCTTGTCCTTTTTCATTGTGAGCTTCTAGGTTCAGTAGGAAAAACGTAGTACTGAGGAGTTTTCAGCCCAAATATATTCCATTTGTGATCACAAAGCTAATGGATACAAATAATAGGAATAATATAAGAAAGGACATTCTTGAATTGTCAAAATATACATTAGAATAGACTGAACTCCATCTCTTGGCAATATCCTTAAGCTCATTTTGGTAAGAATGTGATATTTCCAGAGTGTTGAGATGGTCTCCCTCAATGCTGAAGGATCTTTTGGTGATGATACTGTAGAGCTGATTGAGGGAAGGCTTGCAAGATGGAGCACAAGTCTTGGAGGTCTTTCTGTTTGTATACTGTTGAGTTAAAGCCTGGCATGCTGGTGCATGCTTGCAATTCCAGTGTTCTAGAATGTTGAGGCAGGAAGACTGCAAGATTGAACTCAACCTTGGAACATAACAACTTAGCAAAACCATATCAAACTTTAAAAATTTGAAAAGTTCCGGGGATGTAGTTCAGCATGAAAGGCCCTGGTTTTAATGTCCAGTGCTGAGAGAGAGAGAGAAAAAAAAAAAAAGAATGTATGAGTACAATTCCTAAGGTTTGTCCCTGTCTACCTTCAAGTTCTATATTTTACTTTACAAATTTATAGGATGTGGAGATGATTACAAACTGCCTAATAAAACTAAGTCTTCATTATGTAAAGTTGCCATAAACCATTAATGGCCCCCATGATTGCTTTTGAAAATAATTTGGCTTGGTCTTTACTCTTAATTGGGAGTCATGCTATGAAATACAACCAAGCAGATAAGTTTTTGCAAAGTTTTCTCCTTGATTTCCAAGGTCTCCCTCCAGACAGTCTCTGTATCTAGCAGCATCATTTTATTTAAACTGATCCTGTGTAGTGACCTTCAAAATGAGAATTGTTTTTCCATGATGCACTGCATTATGCTTATGCATTCCTCTTTCACAGTCACTATTGATTTCACCAACCCTAGTAACATAAAAATTGATAAGGCATAAAAAGCAAATCCAGACATTTGCCTCTATGTCTAAATTACTAAAGAATCCTTCTTATCTTCCAAGGCAGAAGCAACTGGAGGACTTGGATGCACAAGGTGGAGCTCAGAAAACCCCCAGCAGGGGGACCATCCAGCTAGGGCCCCAGATACCTTCCACATTCTGTTCCTTTAGCAACACTCATAGGCAGAGCCTCTGCCTCGAGGTCTATTGTGAAAACACATCTTCTGGACCCTGTACTTGTGACAAACACAACAGGCTGCTCATTTATTTAGCATGACAATCTGATGGAAGTTGTATGCTTCTCCCTATTGACGGAGGCAATGGAGTGGATGAGAAACGAAAGCCACTCAAGCCTCAAATAACTCAAGAAATTTGCACCTCTCAGCAAACACATTCTGAGTTCTGATTATGCCCTGAATACAGTCTACACTTTATGAGGAAAGCAAAATAAAAGTCAAATATGTCCCTTGTACTTTAAATTATTATAATGTAATCAATGAACTAAAATAAAAAATCCGTGTTCAAGAATAGTGCTAAGAGTTACAGGAATTTAGTAAAAGAGAAAAAATAATTTTGTGTTTACCTGTAGACTCAGATAACTTGGCTACACATGTAACTTAACTTCCTGCTTTCTTTTCCCCATGTACTTTTGTTCAATTGGCAAACTTTTGTAAGATGCCAATGACATATCACATTCATGTATCCATGTACTAAAAATATTTTTTAGAAATGCAAACCTTAGTTTCCAATTATGTGTTGAATTTGTTATCATTTTATGAATAAGATAAACAATATATGTGTTCCAGCATGACTAAGGTGAGGATAAAATCTTTTATTAGATCACTTCTGTACCTGTGAAGTGTTTTAAAACTCACACCCTTTCCTGTTCTACTTCTACACTGTAAAATAAACCAAAATGTTATAACCACACAGGTATGAGTTCAAATGCCAAGATTTACTACTTGCTAATTCTTGGTCAAATGTCTTAATCTGTTTGAGTATTAATATCTAGTAACATATAAATAAGTTTGGACTGTTTGGTTCAATGATTTTTGTAGCTGCTTGGTAGTGCATGGGGCTTCCTTGCACTGTTGCTTATGTTTGAAAATTTTATATAAAGTGATCTTTAAATTTCCTGTCAAGTGAAATATTATATGATCTAAAATGTTTTGAATACCCTCACACCTGATCTCTTCCTTCTTCCAAACTGTGTTGGTTACTTGTCTCTCATTGCTGAGACAAAATACACAATACCCAAAATTAAGGAAGGAAAGGTTTATTTAACTCACAGTTTGTGGAGGTTTCAGTACATACTCGGCTAGCTCTAAGGCAGTGTGGCTCATGGCAGTGGGTGACAGTTCATGGTGGCAGAAAACAGCAAAAGTAACAAAAGCAAAACGGAGGAGTGCAGAGAGAAGACTCTTTCTGTCCCTTAGATAGTATGTAGGCTACCTGCCCTAGGGTGGGTGCATCTCTCACACCCATAATCCCAGCACTGCATCATGAACAATCACAGATTCTAGAAGCCTGCCCCCATGACTGCATGAGGCTTTGGGGGCACATCCAGACACAAACCATAGCACAACCTTTTTTATTTCTTTTATGATCTCTATCACATTTTCTACCTGAATCAGTACAGTAAAATTGCTTCTATTTTGCCTGTGAGTGCACTCGAACTGTTTCAAGCAATTAACTGCGTGGCTTAAATTTTGCATAATCAGAAATTTAGCAACTGTATTTTGATGATTGTTTCCATTTTAAATCAATCAAGTTATTATGCCAGCAGCTATACCAAGGAAAAGATCATATTTGCCTTTTCCATATATAAGTTTGAAAACGAACTGATTAAGAAATGCATGCTGTTATTATAGAATGAGTTAGAATCCTTTACACTTGAGGCTTCAGGTCACTAGCTAGTAAGTGACACTGTTCATGTTTAGGTAGTTGTTTTGACTTCAGTTTCAAAATGGCTATCTCTGATATCTATTTCTATAATTCTTCCAAACATACTGTCTTACAGAAGAAATGGGAACAATTATCAGACTCTTAGTAATTAATATAATATAATATTCTATCTTTGTTCTGCTTGTTAGATTCTCTTACCTCATATTTCTTTTTTGTTTTTGATGTTCCCATCTTACCTGTCTATTAAGTTTAAACTGAGATGTCATTGGAGAGAACATCAGGTTCTCTGCTGAAGCTGGATGAAATATACTATTCATAATAAGAATTAGTTTTAAGGAGCCAAATTTTTTCTCAAAAATTAAGAGACATAGGAGAGTAGCAAATAACAGCAAGTGCTTCAAATTGAAACATAGGATTAGCAAATTTTGTTTGCTTGGCTGTGCCACCCCAGACTCAACTTATCTAAACAGTTTATTTTCTTACCATCTGTTCTGAGTTCAAAATCCTCATTTTTTTTTTGTACTTAATGTCCTCATGTTTTAGGTACTTTGGACTCAGAGACATGAGATCAATGATGGCTCTACTCAAGTATTCACTATAATGGACCTTTGTTAGTTCTTCTTCTCAAATGTGTTCTGCATTCATCCCTTCTTCTCTATCACTTATAATAGTTGGCAATAATTTAGGTCTAAGAATGAAGCTCAGTAGTAAGAGCTCAGCTGGCACATACAGCGTCCTAAATTCAATCCCCAGCATGACAAACTACAACAACACCACCAAGAAAAATCAACTTAATTGGGATCTTTATCCCTTCAATGTTCAATAGTTGTAATGACTTCTTTCCTGTCAGCTTACTCATCTTACATATTAATTTAATTATGTTAGCATCAATGACATGCTTTTCTATTGCCTCCAAGGACCAAATTTTATCTTCTAATTTGGCTCCTTCCACTGCTGTGCTTAAGTTTTGGAATGTTTTTCTTCTTACTTCTAACTATACATGGTTGTCCTCACTGTTACATTCTCTCATGTCGTCTATCTCCATATTTATAAATGTTACCTTATTTAACTTCCAAATTTGGTACTACTTCATCATCTAGGGGCCTTCTCTACAATTCCAAGATCGCCAGTTTCTCTTCTTTTGTGTCTGTAATGTCATCTTTTAATAAGCCTCATTCGAATCACTGATTGTGTTACTCTTTGATTTCCTAGTTGTGCGGGGTAGCCGACATCTCACGTGGCTCCCAATGTCCACGCCCTGCAGAGTGAACTTGCCTGCTGAATCAGGGTCGGCTTTGGCAACCAATAATAATGGAAGTGACTGTGTGAGTCCAAGAGTAGATCATTCATAAAATGTGTGGCAATGTCACTTTCTTGGGAGATCGCTCACTTGGGAGACATGTAAAGACACTTGGGCAGCCCTCTGGAGAGGCCCAGATGGACAGGAACACATTTCCCAAGATCAGTTTGTCAGCTATGTGAGGGAAGCCCTCACAGCTGGGTCCTATAGCATTAGTGAGTCCAAGATGAACAACCACATGAAGCCCAGAGTCAGAATTGCCTATTCAAGCACTGCCAAATTCCTACCTCAGAGAAATTGGGGAAGATAATAAATTATTATTATTGTTTTTAAGCCACATATTTTAAGGGTGATTCTTTAAATAATAAATAGGTGAAAAATAATGGATAATTTACAGTATCCTCAAGTGTAGAACTTTTGTTTCAAATTTTAAAATCAGTGAATAATTTAGATACCATTCAATATCATAGAATAATTAGATACTGGATTTGGAATTTAAAAAAAAAGAACTAACATTTACTGAATTCCTATTAAGGTGCTTTACATATACATGAGTTTTATACACATTAAAATGGGTATGCATGCATACATACATAAAATATATTTTCTCAAGACATAAAACTTTGTACCCAAGTTGCAAAGCACTTATTTTTTTTTCATCATCATTTCCCAGACTTGGTTTTTTAAGTGAGCTCATGTATGTGAGAAAAGTTAACACGCTATGAATTGTTGTGTAGACATATGGCACTCTGTCTCGCGTCAATTTATTTTTCTATTGAGTGCTTTAAGGGAGAATTAATACCTCTACTGTAGTACTTAGTCTGCTTTGCTAAAACTAGAATTAGACATGACATGTGATATAAATACCACTGCTTTTCTGAAAATCAGCCAGAGGACAAAAGAAATAAATTTTGTGTTGTTTCCATTTGCTGTGGTCTGCATGTTGCGCCTTCTAAAATTCATCTGTTGAAATCCAATTCCCACAGTGATAGAATTAAGAAGATGGCCTTTGGGAGTGAGTAGGTTATGAGGGTACCACCTCTGTGGAGGGGGTCATTGTTCTTTTTAAAAAAGGCACAAGGCACATGGGTGTGGTGACCCATGCACTTAGGAGGCTGAGGCAGGAAGAACATCAGGAGTTTGAGGCCACCTTATCTCAAAATACAACAAAATAATTTTAAAAGGCCTATGAGAGCTTTTTAGCTGCAATTTGAGTGAATTTAAAAAGGACAAAGAAACCTACTGAAGAAAGAGGAGAGACCAGATGATGAAAACCAGACAGAGTAACTATGGAGAAAGGCCAAAGAGCAAATGTAATCTTTGGTAAAGAATACAGCCAACTGGTCTCAACTTAGCAGCCAGAAGGAATCAGCCCTTGAATTTTACCTTCTTGCTCCTCTGCCCAGATTCTACATGAGATGAATGAAAATCAAAGCAAAGAATAAGGAACCAGGGTGATACTGGTGTATTGGGCTGGGCAAAATGGAGAAGAATAGGGACTTAATTGAGTGGGCAATAGAAAACACCAAACTCAAACTATAGTATCATTTATACAACAGCAAAGTAACAAGAATGGCCGACAGTAAGCACAGAAACCTGAAATATACTCCAAAGAACTGCAGGACAATAGGACCCTCATTAGGTACAATCTCAGACTCAAGAGAAAAATAAGAGATTTTGCTCTTAGCTGAAGAGGATAAAAAGATAACGCTCATTTGCTTCTAATTATAAAAGTCTTTTAAGATCCAAAGTGAATATTAAATGCAAAAATATCTTATGTCATTGCCACTTAGATTTGTTTGATAAAACTTCCGAGCTATTGAGCTAGAGAAACGAGTGACCTTACCAATGGGATATGAAAAATCATCCTAGACACCAGCCTCAGTTGAACTGATAGCATTCTTTCTGTATCCGTTTATAACTTCTTGATTCGATAACAGTATTTTTAAAACAGTTTTAGTAACCTTTAGTCTGTGTCTGATATGACTAAAGTTTCATATTTTAATAGCCAGCATAACTCTAAAACATCTTTCTTATTCGAACCATAAAATTTATTTTAGGCTATAAAGGGAAATAATTTTTAAACCCTTCACTTGCAGAAAAGCTGCTAAATGACATTTTAGTTTAGTTCTGCAATTTTAAATTGTGATTGGGCCCCACAATTATAGGAACACTGGTAATTTTCTCATATTTTGCATAGGTGTGCAGAACTTGCAGTAAATATGCATTTATGCTGTACCTTTTCTTTGACTTGCTCTCATTATGTCAATGTGACATGATAACCCTATAAAATATTTCTAAATTATGTGGCTGATTTTAGAGACTCTTCCAGGATCATATAGGCCTTGACAGCAGCCTCTTCGTTATATTCCCAGAGATCATATTTTTTCTAAGACAAGTACTTTGCCTAATTTAGTGTAAATGCCTAAAATCGCTCAAATTAAAGCAAATGTTTTAAATAATTTCAGTGCTTGTCAATGGTCTCAATGTACCATGGCCAGATTTATGAATATAGTTTCATCAGAAACAAATCACAAATATTCCCTCTCATCTGTGCCAGTCAGAGCAGTTTTTCTTTTTCTCATTTGGAAATCGTTTAGTGCCAGCGACAGGGGCTAATAAAATAGAACCCTGGGTTCAGCCAGTCTTTACTGTGGCAATAGCTGTGCATTTGCATTTCCACCAGCATGATGCTGTTTTTCCCAGCACTTCCCTAACTCCTCAGCTGAACCCACAGATTTCTAATCTTTCCTTTAGCGACTGATTGCTTCTTCTAGTCCAGTGGTTCTCAAAGTTGTTAATGGAGCAGAATCACCTGAAGGTCTTGATGAACTTATCTACGAGACTAAGGATGATTCTCAGCAGTAGATTTCTTTCCTAGCATGCTTGAGACCCTAGGTTTGAACCCCAGCAAAAAAAAAAAAAAAAAAAAAAGTTAGAATCATTAATTATAAGTAAAAATCACACCTACCCTTAGATTTCTGATTCAGTATTCTGGAATGTGGCGCAAGGATTTTTATTTCTACTAAATTCCAAAGTGATATTGCTACTGTTGTCAGAGGTCTACACCTCAAGAAACATTGTTCTTGCTCCCTATGGGAATTTTCTAGTCCTAAGTCAATAGTACAGCTGCCATACTCCTATTACTCCAACATTCTACTTCCCTGGAAAATTCACTGTCTCAGACTAGATGTCTCTATTTCTATTGCTTTTATACCATCTGCCTGGCTATTACATATTATCTGAAAACTTGGCAGTTGCCATTAGAGGAAGAAATTCCACTCAGATAAAGAGCAATCCTTATATATGTGTATGCATTTATAAGAGCATTTTATCAGGTATCATTCTTACTATCACTTTCACACTTAATGGCTGCCTCCGTAACAGTGGAAATTAAATGACAATAGATGATGCTATTTCGATGGCAGCTCTCTCATTCTGAAGCACTGCCATCAAAACCAAAGATCTAGCATTGCATGGTATTAATTTTTATATGAGTAAAAAAAATGTTATTTGAGACTTCTGTATATGAATGCTAGCTAGTCACTTATACGTTGACTTTTTTATGGTTACTCTTTCATGAAGAAGTGTGCAAGATAGATAACCATACTACTAATCTCTGTTAATTCATCAAAACAGACAGTTTGTGCTGCCATTGTTTGATTATTTGATCTTTTTTTATGCCTATATCTTGTAACCTGAACAACTACTTCTAAGATAACAATATGGAATGTATTAACTAGTGTTGATTTCTTCCTGTTACTCTGTTTTGTTTTTGTTTTTTGAAATTCTATATTATTTCCATCCTTTTTCCTGTTTTGTTTTTTAAAACAAAAAAAGAAAATAGAAACCAGTGACTTTAGTTTGTTTTGAGACTATTCAGATTTTTTAAGAAATCAATTTTTTCGAAAGGCAGCAGCCTTTAGTGGCAGGAATATTTAGTTGTTAACTAAGAACGTCGCTTTAGGAGGAAAAAGGCCTACATTAATAAATCTGGAAAATAAGACAATTATTTATGTATCAGCATGCTGTTATAACAATATAAATAAAATTTAATGCACAGTGAGTGTGTGTGTGTGTGTGTGTGTGCAGGTAGAGGTACTTCCATTATTAAACATTCTTTAAGAGTTTAAATAAGCAGTTAATATTCAGAATGGCAGATTCCAATTAATATGGAAAACATAGATTGAGAGAAAGTTACAAAAGTATAACCACTTGATCAGCTTCCAATAAAATAATTACAAAAGATGCTGACATCTTGGAAAACATCTTTTCAATAGCATCTAGGATGACGCTCTCTGATCTGGAGACTCACTAATCTAGGAGGGTAGTTCTTTCATTTGATTAGAGCTTAAAGTATATAAGTTGTTATTAAATGCAACAACTTCTTTATTGAGGCACTCTAAATAAAATAATACCCCTGATTTTTGCCCTTGAGAATAAAAAAAGAAGAATTTTGCATATTTCCAGTGTTTTATTTTTTTAAAGATTCAGAAAAGGAGAGTTCAGAACTGATTTCAGCAAAATGGATTGTGTGTTACAGTATCTTACCTGGGGCAGGGAAATATTACCATGAACTTCATTCTTTCACAATCTTATATTTGACTCCAGGGTCTCACTGATATATTCCCAGTCCCCAGTAGAAAGCTTCACATTAGGACTGACTGTCTGGTAATTACGGGATGTGACTGGAAGCCACAACAGGCAAGCAGGCATGGATTTGTAGCTGAGGGAAAGGACACTTTGTCACCAGAACGCTGGCCATCAACTTGACAATGAGTCACTGTGTATTTGTCCAGCCACTGAATCGTGTTGCATTTATAAGAGTGACGTGGTGAACTCACCTGCCCGATTATACACACCAATTCAAATGCAACATCCTAGGCCATGCTTTAGTGAATGCCTAGTTTCTCCACCATTGTCAGTAGCTTTTCTTTACACAGCAGCAGCAATGCAAGTAAAATAACCATCAGAGAAGAGCTGAACAGCATTAAATGGTTCCATTAATGTCATATTTAATTTAGAAATACACTGTTGAAGATGTTCATTACTGCCTTCTGTAAATCTTCATTCATTTGTGGATACCACGTTTTATAAATTGTATTTACATCTTCTAGGGAAGACAACGATTAACCTACATCCATTCCAAAACAACTCTGCTGGTTTCTTTACATCCTTTTAAACCTGTGATATTCAAGTTAATAACTAGTTACTGAAGCAATTTTTCATGAAGGTGTGAGTAGGAGGAGGAACCTATATTTTAAAATAAAATCCTGAAGCAAATCACAAACTGCTAGAAGTCTGATTTAATTTAAATACATCTTCCTGGAGACAAAGAATAAAGTTAGATCTTAATTATTATTTAGATTGCCAATTTGTTGATCCTACTTTACTACACACCATAAATCAGGGCATAGGGAGATCTGAAGATAATTTTTTGAAGACAAAATCTATTGAAAATGGATACTAGTGAAATACAGATACCTCAGGCTTTTTCCAAGCATTAGTTCAGTACAGGACTAAATGAACAGTGAGCTTGAGTTGATTTTTTTCAGGATACTTACCCTTTTTTGATCTTTAAAAAGTAAAAAAAAAAATTGACAAATAGGTATGCAATTTAAGAGACATTTTACACATAAAACGAAGAGTATAAAAGGACTTTTATATTAATCAGACAATACCAAACATAAAAACATTTACAATGAGCAAAATATATGAACAGACAATCCATGGAAGAAAAAACTTGAGTGTCTAAAAACATATGGAGATATGCTCAAACATAAGTTGTCACAGATGTACAAATCAAAATAACAAACTACGATAATTATCAGATAATTGTTGGAATGGAAAATATGTCAGTGTAACAGTATCAGGTTTGAGAAAATTATAGAAGTTTGAGAACTTTCTGTATGACTGAAAATGCAAAGTAACGCAATTCTGGAGAGTAACTTGGCATTAAAATTACAAATGCACATAGTCCTTGCTAGAAGTCTCAGTTACAGATTTATAACACACAAAATAACTCAGGCAAGTACAGAGTATAAAGTAGAGTTCATGCTTTATAAAACATTATTTTATAATTGCAAATTTATGTTCTTTATCCAAGAGGAAATTTACAGAGGAATTTCAAGAACAATGCAAGGAATCCACCCAGATGTCCTGGTGCTAACTGGCTTGTTAATGTTCTCATGTTTTTTCGCCATCTATAGTGAGTAATTTTTCTGGACCATATGAGAATAAGCTGCAAATATAGTGTCCTTTGTGCGTTAGCTACATCTGGGTGTTCTTCCTAACCATGAAGCTGATTAATGAAACATTGGGGAGGCAGTAAAATCTATCAGTGGAGACTTGGGCCATGAATTCAAGAGACTTGGGTATAATTTTAGTCTAATCTTTACTTACTGTGTAATGTCAGTCTCTTTGCTAAGTTTTTTAAAAACCTTATAGTAGGTCCCACTTTTGAGGAACTTTGGAGGTAAGGAGGTAGAATTTAATGAGATTACACAAGTAAATGCCTTAGCAATACACCTGACACAATGTAGACCCAAAAGTCAAATGTATACTAACAATCTACAGGAAAAGTAACTAGAAATAGAAATTATCATTTCTCCTCCAAAAAGTGCTTTCATATGCAAGGGATGCTCTTGCCATATTGGTCAGCACACCTTAAAAGAGAGATCATAGGCCCTGATAAGGTTAGGGCAAGTGAAACTGAAGTAATGGAGAAAATATTGTACCATACACACAACATATTAAAAGATGGGCATTGGTATGCACATGGCTGATGCTCCGTAAATGACAGATGGTTTCATTTTCTCCTTAATTACCTTAATGTTTTTGTCATATTGGATAGTAAGTATTTTTATTTTTTCCCCTTCCCTACTCAATCTTATAGACTTCACTTCCACTAAAAAAGACAAATGAAACAATAATAGAAATGTCTTTGATCTATTAAGTGGTTGGTACATTATTGCAATACTGCATTAAATTATTAAACTTTTTAGCAAAATCAAAGATAAATTATTAAAATCTATTTTTGAAACAGTATTCTTTCTGGGGGTACACTTTTGGAGAAGTTGCTTCCTTCTCAGGCTGCTTCCAAAGCCCTGCCAATAAGATAGTAAGTTTCACATTTCTAGCCCCTTGAGCAAAGATAGGCAATTTGCTCAAGTACAATTGGACAACTTGATCGAGGTGAATAAATAGGACAATTTTTGGGAAAATAAGTCTTGAATGAGAAACATTGGAGAATGTTAATCACAAGTGTTGGACTAGTGAGAATATATGAAGCTGGTCAGTATTAATCTATGCCTTACATATTGAGAAATAAGCGGAGAAATCTGGCCCCAGGGAAAGGAAATGTGGTCACAAGTGCAGCAAACGCAAGTAAGAACAAGAGCCGCATCAAAGTGAAAAGAACAGAAAATAAAAAGGGAGTGAGATATTACAAGAATGAGAAGGAGAGAGAGAAGCAGCAAGGATAAAGATGGGAAGACAGGGAATATTTTTGTTTATCTGAGAAAAAGGAATGTGGATAAGTTTGGCAGTAGGGAATCAACTTAAAACAACAGAGACAGTGACTCTCCAAAGAATTGACTTTATTTGGGAATATGTCAATGAATTACAAACAAGTACACATGCTATGATAAATCTCAGAAGCATCCCAGGAAGTTGAGCGAAGGAAAAGCTTTTAAAGGCAAAATAGAACGCCTTGTGAGTTGTTTTGAAACAAAGTTAATTCATCACAAATGTTTATTGCAAGAACTGACCTTATTAATTGACCATATTGATTGTTACTAGGGCGATGTCATCATAGAAATGACCTTGGTTGCTTGCAATACTGGGGGAACCCATGAGGAAGGATGGGCTTAGCAAGAGCTCTTGTTGCATATGTATGTGGCGAACATGTAGGAGTGAGGACATGCAAGAATTACTTGTGACTTTTATTCTTGCCAGGGCATGGTGGTGCATGCCTATAGTCCCAGCACTCCAGAGGCTGAGGCAGGAAGATTGCTGTGAGTTGAAGGCTAGCCTGGGCTACATACAGACTCTGTCTCAAAAAAATAATCCCAAAATACAATTAAACTTTATTCTTTTTCTTTGTATGTGTTTGTCATACATAGTGATCATGTTCATCACAGCGAATTTGTGCCTGTACACAACACATCTCAATTCTTCTCAGTTAGGTGAGTAACTCTAGTTTGATACAGGTAATGTTCAAGAAAGCAGCAGCCTAAGATTTGGAAACTATGCCACAAATGATATTTCTATGTAATCTGTAAGAACGTGTGAGGGTTAATTTTATGTGTCAACCTGACAGGGTCAGGTGCCCAGATATTTGGTCAAAAATATTCTGAATATGTCTATGAAGGTGCTTTTTAATAAGATCAGCAGATTTTAAGTAAAGTAAATAACCCTTCATATGTGGATGAGAATCATCAAATCAGTTGAAGTTCTGACTAGAACAAGACTGGATTCTCCAAGCAGGAAAGGATTCAGCCATCAGATTGCCTTTGAACCTGCAATGCAGCTCTTCTCTGGATCTCCAGCCTATGTCCCATTCTGTGAGTTTTTGAGTTTCCAGTCCCCCACAACAGAATGAGCCAGTTCCTTAAAATATCTATCTGTCTGTCTGCCTTTGTATAAGTTCTATTTCTTAGGTGAGCCCTAATATACAAGATGAGGGAAGAAAAAGATGAACCACTTTTTTTTCCTTGCAGCACCAGGAATTGAACTCATGACCTCCTGCTTGCCAGGCAGGCACTTAGGCCACTGAGCTAAATCCCTGACCCTTGTCTTTTTGAGACAGGGTCTCACTATGCTTTTCAGGCTGGCCTTGAGCTCACTTTGTAGCCCAGGCTGGTCTCGAACTCACAACGATCCTCCTGTCTCAGCCTCCCGAATGCTGAGATTACAGGCGTGAGCCACCATGCCCAGTGAAGAACCACTTTTTAGTGCTTTCATTTTTCTTCTATCATGAGAATATTAACATGCTGAAATTAGTGTGCTGGGGTTATATGTGTGTGCCACTATCCCTTACTTGGATTTGGCCTGATAATTTTTCCTGCTCAAGACAAATATTTAACCCAGACAAATATTTAAAGCTTAATTAGTGTTCCAAACTAGGTTATCAAAGTGAAGAACTTTTTGAAAAACAGCCAACATTTTGACTGTTTTTCTTTTCATATAGGAAAGCAATTTTAAGAGGATCAAAATTACAGTGGAAAGTCTAGTGAAGTCTACATTATATGATTGAAACTCTCAATTTCAAAACTTTCAGGACTTGAAACTGATGGTTAAATTTCCTCCATGTAGGAAAAGTTTAACAATTCAGTTGACAGAACATTCTTTGATGTTATACAAAAGATTTTATTTTGCTGTTGTTTTAAATTGTTTTCACTGTAAGATAGACTACCAATTTTGTTACAAACACAAACTCTCTTAGCTACTTTTCCTTTATTGCTGAGACAAAATACCCGAGCCCCGAAGTTATAGGTGAAAAGGTTTATTTACCTCACAGTCTGTGGAGGTTTTAGTCCATGATCAGCTGGCTCCAGGGCAGGATGGCCCTTGGCAGAAAGACAACCATTCATGGTAGTAGAAGACAGGAAAAGCAACAAAGCAGGGGACAAGACTCTTTCTGTCCCTTAAACTATAGGTAGGCTACCTGCCCTAGGGTGGGTGTAGCACTAATACTGTTAATCTTAGCCAGAACTATGTCAAACCAATCAGTGGACTGATTTACTAACCACACCCCCTTACTTTCAGCATCATACACTCTAGATTCAACCTCTTCTGGAAAAGTTCTATGACACATGAGACACTGGGGAAACATCTAGACACAAAACATAACACAAACTAAAAATCTAGTGTTCATAAACAGAAGTGGTATCAAGAATAACAATGAAATTATTATTTGTTCAACATAGCTTTTGAGTAGCCACTATGCACTAATTTCTGCATTGGATGCTATGAATATATTTAGATAATTATAACTATCTTGAATTTTATGCTATTTTGTAACTGAATATAGTTTGTTATAGATTTAGTTTTTCCCTAAAACAGTGTTTATATCTTAAGAGTATAGTATTGGATTACAGCTTGTAATTCACTTTGTTCTTTAATTTAGTAACCAATAAAATGCTATAAATTAGAAAGCATTAGAGACCTGAATAAAATGTCTTTAGGGTATAGTTCTGTTTATACATCTGAGCTATATTCTAAATTTTAAATTCTTGACTTAACACTAAAGGAAGAATAGACAAAATATGGAGTAAGGTTAATTAAGATAAAAGTTTGCAGAACATGGAATAATAAAAAATAGGAAGAAAGTGAAAGAAACACATTCATGAATAGCAAACAATGAGTTACTGAATAAATGTCAATTTTTAAAGAGTGTGAAATGGGAAACTCAAGCTATTCACTCTTCTAAACACCATGAAGGTTTTTAAGACTGAAGAATGTAAATACGGAAACTCTGTAACTTTGGTATTTTTATGTTGCCTACTTTTTGCATGGAAAAGAAGTTTTAAATATGGAAACTTTGCAGTCAAGGTCAACTAACATGTATTGCTTTATGAATTTGCTACATGACATAGAAAAAATTAATAGTACTCAGATTTAATAACTTTGAATATTTGTATAAAACTAAAATTCAATAAAACCAGGATTAATTTATAAATAACAACATATGCTAAAGCTTCTATCATTTACAAGAGGAGCTTTATTTTTAAGGTAGAACTAAATTATAATATTCCAAACCAAAAATGTAATGTCGTTTTTTCAGTCAAAAATCTGGTTGTGGAAAAATGTTTAACTCCCTGAAAAGGGCAACAATTGTTCACATACTGGTTTTTAGTGAGCCTCACCTTATTTTTTAAATGGAAATAAATGATTATTAATCCATTCATTAATTCTTTGAAAAAAAACTCAGTACTTTATAGAACTCTAAATTGATTATTTTATGTTTGATAAACATTTAAGTGTTACTGCTTATATTTTTCTTAATACTTAAAAATTACTGGAAGTGGTTGCATATTCTTATATGTGTATTTTCAGTTGCTCCAGAAATGTTTTATGTTCTTTTGGAGACCACTGGTATCTAGTATTCTTTCATCACTGTACATACTGTCTTTTCAATTTTTTCTTCAAAAGTTTGAATTTCTAATGTGGAAGTCTTTCTCCTACAAAATAAAGGTTAGCCTACTCCTATTCAATATGAGACTTGAAATTTTAGCCAGAGCAATCAAACAAGATAAAGAAATAAAAGGGACACAAATAGGAAAGGAAGAAATCAATTTAGCTCTATTTTTAAATGCTATGATTCTTTACATAGAAAACAAAAAAATTCCACCAAAAAACTGTTAGGTCTGATAAACATGCTGTAAAGTTGAAAGACACAAAAACAACACTTGAGAGTCAAGAACTATTTTTATCCATTAATAACCTTGTAAGAAATAAATTAGTAAAACAAATCTACTCAAAATGACTTCAACAAACAGAAAATCAATTTAAGAAGATGAAAGACCTCTGTAATGAAAATGAGAAAACACTGAAGAGAAATTAAAGAAGGCATTAGAAAACAGGAAGTCCTCCCACTCTCATGGATTGGCAGAACTCACGTTGTGCCCCTGGGTACATCTGGAGTTTCTAGCCCACCCTCAAGCTTTCCTAGGATTGTCTCCTCTCCAACATAGAAAGAGGAGGAGGAATCAGAAGTGCACAGCAAGAGTAAGTTTATTTTCAGAAGAAAGAGACACAAAACTACCCTGAGGAGTGGGGGCCCCAGAGCTGGGTAGCCGCTGAGTTTTCACCATAGTTCTATTTTTATAGGTTGAAGTGGTGGTTCCTCCCTATGGAGGAGGCACCATCTAGTTGGTTGTTTTTTTTCTATGAGTTTGGGTGTCATGAGCCAGTAGAGGAACTGGGGTACACATTGCAACAATTAAAGTGGACTATACAAAAACAAGACTGCATGCTGGATATGGTGGCAC